>MJEU01000078.1:0-94480 GCA_001748505.1 Sporisorium iseilematis-ciliati | reverse complement strand
CTGCCGAGAAGAAGAAGTAAGCTGGTTGTTGGCCTTGTCGATGTCGTCCTCGTCGTCGTCAGAACAGCCTATGTCCTCCATTGATATGATGGTGAGACGTCCCATTTTCCTGCCCGCGTTTTTTCCCCCGGTTTCAACGCGGAGTCAAATGTAAACCCCCAGTCTTGTTTTCTCTCATCTGTATCATGTTCTCTCTTCACCGTTGACGATTGACGTAATGCAGATCAAAAATTCTTCCCCCTACTTTGATTGTCTGAGCGAGTGTTGAGATGGTGTGAGTACTCTTGAGTCTTGGAAAAAAAAAATCCTTCGTCGCGACTTCGTGCATGTGACTGGTGAACTGCCTCGAAAAATTTTCCGAGACTGTGATCGTCGTTGCATGCACGCGCGGCTGTCGCCGCGCTTACTATGGACGAACGCTTTCTGTCAAGGACGGTCTCGAATGTGTGCGTGCTGTACTGATATGAGCAATCCCGCTTCGATTGTATCGATGAATGACTTAAGCGTGAGAAAGCGGAAGCAGCAAGGTGGCGAAACCGAGACTCGCTGGACAGCGAAGTGTGACAAACTTCGTAAGGTTCTGACACTCGAGCGATTGCAAATGACACCGAAGCAGAGTCTTTGCACAATAGAAGAGCGAAACGCACACATGCCTGTCATGCTTGAGACGCGCTCTGTCAGACTGACGGCTCGCAGTGTCATGCTCGCAACGCGTGCTGTCATCCCCAGTGTGAATAGAGTCCAACGCAGCTCTCACGGCGTTGTTCGAGATGGACGCGTGACACAATTCGAACGAGCGTTGACATCTTTGAGCACGACTTGGACCACGCTTCAAGGTTCGACTCAAATTCGAGCTCTTGCCTGGTATGGCGACACTCATGTTGAAGCTGCACCCGCAGAAGTTGCAGCTGCAAGCGATCGACGCTCCTCGCTGCCTCTTGTGCGCGTATTCGTGAGTTGCATGAAATCTACGATGCACAAAGTGACAGCTGGAGCGCTTGGGTTGACGTCTCTCGCAAATCTAACGCAATGCAACTGTTGATCGCTTGCAAAGCACAACTCTCATACAATGTCGAGAGGATCTTATTCCAATGCGATCTCAATCGCTTAGGAAGAATGAGAAAGTGCGTGAATTGCTCTGTGCGACTACATACAATACGAAGAGTGCGTGTGTTACTCCATGAGACTACTAATTTGCAAGAAGGAGGGGAGAGCGGACGTTGTCGTTGCTCATCGAGCGATATCAATCAATGCTTTCCTTCAAAGAGCGCCAAACCAGACGAAGGTGTCTTCCAAACTTCCAAACAATACATAAGCGACAAAGTGAGTCAAGCGAACATGTCGATCCCAACCAAACTCGAGCTTTGACACACCATTCTTGGCAAAGTGACTGTGCAGCAACGAGATGTCTAGATCGCTGCTTAGAGCCTTTGCTGCTCCCTAGCCAGCCTCCTTCGAGACCAATCCTGTCTGGATCAGAGTCTGCAGCCAAGTTTTGCATACGACTCGGCTTGACACAAGAATCGCGACCAACGTGCTGAGTCTGAGACTCTGAATGACCATGTTGCTCTTCGAGAGCTCCATCCTTGCGTTACGCAGATGTGGCTTCCAGTCTTTGAAGCGTGGCGTGTTCGTCTCGAAGCCCAAGTGAAAGAACCTCCCGTGTTCCTTGTGCGCAATCAAAGTTGTCGGACCAGAGAAGAGCGGCAACCCAGACCATGCATCAGGAAGCGATCGGCCGTCAAATGGATCGATTTGAGCATCAGACGCAGGGAGGGTCACTGGGGCTGTCATCAACATATAGGCGACAGCGGCGAGCGGACCCATGTATCGATGTACATCGCGTCCAGACACTTCTTCCATGCTGGCATCGGGGTCGGCGCTGGCACCATCATCATCGAGAGGGTCATCCTCGAGAACTTCTGCTGCGGGGCTTGTTTCTTTGTCCGTACGACGCTTTCTGTTCCTAAAGTCGCATTGGTTCTTTGCTTGATTTGCCCTACAGGCAAGGAACATGCAAACATCGTAGCTTGATGTGCTCGAAGCAAACATGAAGGTTGAAAAGCCTTCGTGATTCCGTTTGAGCTCGATGCAACGATTGGAAGCAAGGAAGGGTTCCACAAAGTCGTGGACAAAGGCTGACATCTTGTTTTGCGTCTCCGCCCAAATCTCTCGCTTCTCCTGCATATTGCACTCGTAGCCTAGGTCTGTGAGCGCAAAAGGCCTCAGAGGAAGCTTTTGAATGAGCTCTCTTGCCTCTGTTGATGACGAATGGAAGAGGTTCTCTACAGTTTCGATCCTCTTTGCGCTTGTTTGTGCGGGCAACTGCGAGGACAGAGGAATCGACATCTCGACCGATCTTGCCGTGATTATGGCCGCTGCCAGCAGGATCCGACGGGCGCGCCAGGACACCCCCGTTTTTGCCCTTGGTGGTGGTGCTCTTGTTGACGATGGCATCTGCAGAGGAGTCGGATGGACCAGCAACTGCTTTGTGAGCAGCATCAACAACAGCAGTGGTGGCAACGGCGGCAGTGGTAGTGGTGCTGGTGCTGGTGGCAGCGGCGGTAGTGACGGCGGCGGCGGGCAAGGCAAGGGGAGGAGGAGTTGGCGACCATGAGATCGTCACCGAAGGCGAAGAGGGAATAAGCGGCAAAGCAGGAGCGGCGGCGGTGGGCAGAGACACGGGAGGGGGCAAGGTTGATGCCCAAGAGTAGGCGATCGTGGACGGTGAGGACGGAGGCGTCGACGGCGGCAAGGAGGGAGCGTCCAGTAAGCAGACGACGACGCTGCAGCAGCAGCTCGAGCTTTCTTGCAAGCAGCAAGATTGTCAAGAGCTGCCTTCCTCTTGGTGAAAGCCTGGGCACCGATGACGGCGCAAGGAGCAGGCGAGGGCGGGGGGGAGCGCGAGATGGGCGGAGACGGCGAGGGGGGGCGAGAGGTGGCCGGAGACAGCAAGGGTGAGGAGAGCGGAGACGACGCTATAATGATGGGTGGAGGCAAGAACCCATCCTTGGCGATCACTCCATCAGCAGCAGCGGCGGCGTTCGGAGGCCACGCCGTCGAGCGATTCTCTGCTTCAATGCATTTCTTCTTTCGTTTTCACACAGACACATTCAATCAAAGAAGCTGCGCTCATTCCGATTGTGCCCGCACACCTTCGAAAGCGTGTGTGGCAGAGGGAGCAGATTCGCATTGCGGGGTGAGTTGCGGGGGCAGCAAGGGTACAGCGAGCGCTTACGCTGTCGCTTTGTGATGTGTGCGATAGATCTATGAAAGTCCATGTCGCAAGCTTGACAGAGCATGTCGCAAGGTCGACACACAGTTTCGAGTCTTGGCGACGTGCTCGGCGATCTTATGTCACACGATCGTTTGAGGTTGTGTGTGTTTGAAAGGCTCAAAAGTGTGGCTTGCCACGTAATGAAAGTGCTTTCGGTCTGAGATTGCGAACGCTCCATCAAACGGAGGTGAGAGCAAACGGCGTGAGAGGTGCAACGAGCGACTGCGTGAACTTCTTGAACTGCACACACAAAGCAAAGACAGCTATCGGACGTCTCAGAATGAAAGATTCGGACGATTCTATTGAGTTATATGCGTATATAAGCGCTTCCGTAGCACAGAAAGCATGTGCTCGCCGTCCAAAAGTCTCAACGGGCGACAAATATGCAGGTCTTCGGAAAATAAAACACTGTTGATCTGCACGAAAAATAATTTACACTGATTTTCTGACTGACGAGTCGTGAATACAGATGCAGATCTGCAGGACCTGCATGAGACTCGAATTGCGCCTGGACGAAAACCACACTGCTTTTCCGCCGGCAGATCCTCGTCGTGCGACCTCCTCCGCCGCCGAGCTCAACAAGCAAAAGAGTCTCATTGTCTGTGCATATGTTTGACACGAAATGGAACGACTTGAGCGTTTTTAGCTCAGAGAAGCGATATGCTGTAGGTGAAATCGTGTCTGCACGCACAGGAATCGTGAGAGTAGCTGTTTTCGCCGACGAATCTCAAAGGCTTTTCGTATGCGTCTGAGTATGGTTCCACAAACACAAAGAGCATACTTATGAGTGTGAAAGCCTGTCTCCACGCAGAAGACGAATGATTGATGTGCGTATCATGTGTGTCGCAGGTTTGTACTTAGAGCGCGTTCGTCAAAACGCAACTCGACCCCTTCAACATCTGGATGACACTTTACGGCTCCGTGATGACGCCGGCTCTCTCAAGCTTGACACACACAGGCAGCTGGCAGTCGCATTGCACACATCAGTCACAACCGCGCTGACACACTCGTCTTCATGACTGACTGCAGCATCCAAGTTCCATTTGCAGTAAGAGCTGTCATACAGACTGTTCCTTCGCTCAATTGCCCTGCGGAGGTGGATTCGGGTTGTCCAGGAGAATACCGATCGCACCCTCTACACTTCCACCTGCCATCAGCAATGCCCTCACGTTCGCTTGCCCATCGTAGAAACCCATCGCCTGCATCTGTTCGAGCTGCGACGAGAAGCGCTCTTCCGGAGGTCGAGTGTCTTGCGATTGTGCTGCTCCTCCACCAAACCCTCCAAGGCCTCCGAAACCACCAAGACCTCCCAAGCCTCCAGCGCCAGCTCCAGCTCCTCCAAGCAACTGCTGCAAGAAAGCGGGATCGCCAAACGGATTCGCTGGTGGCTGTCCGCCTGAATTGTTACCAGGCTCGCCGCTACGGTTGTTGTTGCTAGCGTTGTTGTTTCCCGTCTGACCAAACGCACCGGGAGGAGGCCACTGACCAGCGCCGCCGTTGTTGCCACCTGCAACTGCACCAAACCCGCCAAGACCGCCCAAACCACCGAGACCACCCATGCCTCCGCCCATTCCAGCGCTCTCCATCATCTGCAACATCTGCGCCATCCTCTGCATCGTTTCCGGATTGGTGATCATGTCACGGAACTGTTCGGAGCGCATCATCTCGCGCATCTGGGGGGCCATTGCTTGGAGCTGCGGGTTCATGGCGATCATCTGGTCGATGAACTCGGGGCGAGACATCATATCGCGCATCTGACGCTGCACTTCGGGGTTCTGCATCAGACCCATCATCATGTTGGGATCGCGTGGGTTGAGACCCATACCGCCGAAAGCGCCACCGCTCTCGTTGAGCAGTCTGGCCATGTGCGGACCGGCATAGTCTGCGCGATTCAAAGCGGAGAGCGGGTTGTTGGTGAAGTTCTGACCGGCCGAAAAGTTGGAGGGAACGCCTTGCGATTGCGATGAAGTGGCGCTGCTGTTGGTACCACTTGCAGAGGGAGCTGTTCCCGGTACGGAAGGGTTGCCGGTGGTAGGTGCGGAGCGGGCTGCGGATTTGACCATGTGCACGGTGTTGCCGTCCTTGACCTTGTAGACCGAAAGGGCTTCGTCGTCCTTGAGCACCTTGCCTGCGTAGATGAGTCGCTGGGAGTCTGCAGGGATGTCGGGCTTCTCCTTTTCGATGGCCTCTTTGAGTTGGCGCACGGTCTGGTCCGAGGAGGTTTCGATGCTGAGCTTGAGGTCCGAGGGGCCCTTGATGTTGATCTTGAGCGGCGTAGCCGCATCGCTAGAGTCGGCCATGGTAGTGAGTGCGTGTGTGGCTGAAGATGACGGAAGGGACGATGGTTGTAGGTCGAAGAGATGCGGAGTTTGGAGACGTTGCGGTCGAGGTGAGGTGGATGATGCGCAGCTTCGAATGTGGAGTTTTTGGGTGATTTTACGATTTCTGATCAGCCACGAGCTCGGCACACAACGCGCTGCGCATTTCCACGTTTTCAAAGCAATTCGCGCGAGAGAAGACGGCTGAGCTTCTATTGCCAATGTCATACGAAGTGAAGAACAACCAAGATGAACGCTGATGGTCTATGATGTAGCAGCGCTGTCGGCACTCGCGGTGAACTGCAACTCCTTGCCATACCTTTCCAACGTCGCCTTGGGGAACTTGGATCGACAGGTCAAACAGAAAGGCCTTGGCTGGCAAAACAGACTCAAACAGACGCTACAGATGTACCCGATATCGACAATCTTCCTGTGACAAAAGCAGGCAGCCCTGAAATCAATCTCCTCGAGCGTCGGCAAGTTCATCACACCTCGCATCGATCTTGAAGGCAAGTACGTTGTGAGCAGTGTCTGCACCAAGCTCGACCGCATATCTGCTGTTCCTGCTTTGTCGCTACCGTTCTGGTCCTGATCATCGGCAAGGCGGAAGTAGGTGCCCGATGTGAGATATGAAGCCTGCTGGAGGAAGACGGTATCGTTACCAAAGAGCTTGCACACGTCGATGGTGATGCCCTTCTTTTGCGCCGCAAAGATGCAGTTCATCATGGGAATGTACTGTGTCGAGGCGTCCTGAGTTACGCTGAGGATGAGGATGCGCGACTTGAAGCTGCCAATGTTGCCAGCTCCTTCTCCGCCGCCTGCGTTTGATCCGGCGTTGCTGCCTCCCGCTCGTGTCTGCGCTGTTGCCGCTATGCCGTTGCCGGCGTTGGCAGCATCGGTAGCGTCGCTGAGTCCGAGCCGGTTGAGATGGCAGAGCGCTTGCGAAAGAGCAGCGACGATGCCTACATTGACAGAGCGCGCGAGCGTCGCTTGCTTGACCGCTTCATTGTCTGCATTGGCATCGACAGCCTCTTGCGCTTGTCTTGCACGATCGAACATGGACTT
The DNA here is from genome assembly GCA_001748505.1 of Sporisorium iseilematis-ciliati. Classification (NCBI taxonomy): domain Eukaryota; kingdom Fungi; phylum Basidiomycota; class Ustilaginomycetes; order Ustilaginales; family Ustilaginaceae; genus Sporisorium; species Sporisorium iseilematis-ciliati. Next base: position 87,820 of record MJEU01000078.1, on the reverse strand, counting down.
GCATGTATCGCGGATGCCTTGCTCGAGGTTGTCATCGACCAGCTTAAAGTGTTGATAGGTATTCGCATCTGGCTTGTGTGTGCTTGAGGAGGCGGTGGAGCTGGTTGAAGATGCCGCTGCTGCTTTTGCGGAGAATGGAGCTGTCGAGTAGAGCAGCTGTGCAGTGCCTGTTCCCGCGGCGGCGTAGATGGCCAGACCGTTCTCGTGCTGCATGGCCATATGCGCATTGAGAAGAATCATGATGGCAGAGAGAGCATCTTCGAGGGCAACATCGCTCGGCACTTGCTTGCTCTTACCCTTTCCTAGGGCTTCAGATCGTCTCGTCCATGCCAATGGGTTGATGTCGAGAACAAGCACGAGAAAATCGGGCGAGGTGCGGACGGCGCTGCTTTTGGACGTCTGGATGTGCGAGAAGCCAGCATTGGCGATTTCTGTGGTCGACTTTGCTTGAGTCGTCGCTGCCGGCATCTTGAGCTTGCTCAGCTGTCCTGACTGATCCTCGTCGTCGACGGAATCGATGGAAGACGTCAAGAAAGCAAGGTTCGTGCTTGAGTCGAGTGTTGGTTGCTCGAATGTGGAGAAGTCGAAGCGCATCGACCTAACACGCTGAAGATGAGCCGCAAATCCCGAGTTCCGCACCTGCGCTGAGAATTTTTTGATGAACTCGAACCTGTAAAGGGTTCAAAGCTTCGTCCTGTACATACAAACCGCTTCCAAGCGGAACATCGACTGCCCGCCCAGCTCTTCCGCTCGACATCCATCACCCGCAAGCAGCGCTGGTCGTACGAGAGTCACGTCCAAGATGTTCTCGGTCAAGCGCTTCGACGCTTTCGGCTCTCCATCTGGTAGCAAGGACAATCCAGTCGACACAGCCAAGCTCGATGCTCTCAATGAGCGCATCTCGAAGAAACGCAAACTTGCGCAAGGAGGCGAAGCTTCGAGCTCACAGCCTTCCAATGCTGCAGGACCATCAACCTCCGCAAGTGCGGCCGCCGCTTCCGCAACAGCTCCTGCCGCGCCACGACCCGCTCTCAACATTCACCCTTCTCGCTTGAACGTAGCACCGCTTCTCCGACAATCCGTAAAGAAAGCGCAAACAGGACCAAGAGAAAAGACAAAAGCCAAGCAAAGATACCTCAAGGCTAAGAAGGAACGTCGCAAGGCCAGATTGAAAGCCGCTCCGAAGAAGCCCAAGACAGATGCCAACACATCATCAGCAATAGCGGATAACTGGATCGTCTCGCATTTGCCAGAGGAAGAAGCTTTGCATCGACGTGAAGCAGCTAGGCAAAAGGCGGCGCAACAAGCGGATACGTCTCAAGAAGCCGAGTCCGATGCTTCGTCAAGTTCCAGTCCGGATGATGATGAGGATGACAGCTCGGACGAGGACTCTAGCTCTGACTCTGATTCAGACGAAGCCGAGGCGGAGCCATCTTCGACTCCTGAAGCAACGGCATTGGAAGGCGAGACTAGCACAGAAGAAGCGAATGTCGGCGGTGACACAGCAAAAGAGGTCAAGGCGCTGGAGCGTTTCCCGCTCGCAGGAGTCAAGAAAGCGGTCGATCCCAAGCTCATCAGCTCGCTCGGTCTTCCTGAAGGTCTTTCGAATCGAACTGTTGTTGACCCTACACTATCTCGACCTCTTCCGCAGCATGCTGGATCAAGCAAGACTGCCAAAATCGTCAAGGCACCCCCGCGCACATCTCTGGACGGCGGCGCACTCATCGATCAAGAAATGGCAGAAGCATCTTCTTCAGACGACCAAGAGTCTGTCACTATCGCATCGACCAGCGCTGCGAACGACGATTTCAGCAAGGTCGCTTTGAGCGACACGGTACGCTCTCGGCTTGAGGCTCTCGGCGTCAGCGAGTGGTTCGCTGTGCAAGTCTCCGTCATCCCATGCCTGCTCGCACAACCTCAAAGTCGTTCGTTGTACCGACCCTTTGCTCCGCCACGTGACCTGTGCGTCTCCGCACCAACGGGAAGCGGAAAGACGCTTGCATACAGTGTCCCCATCGTCGAGGTCCTTCGCACACGCCAGATTGTCCGACTCCGCGCTCTCATTGTCCTGCCAACACGTGATCTCGTCTCGCAGGTCAGAAGCACTCTGGAATTGGTCGCCAAGGGTTCCGGCTTGAGGATCGGCACAGCGACAGGCCAACATAGCTTTGCTCACGAACAGACCCAGCTCGTCGGGACGAGCAGTGCGGATGAAGAAGAAGGAGATGGTGCGCAGTTCGAGTCCAAGGTCGACGTCTTGATAGCTACGCCAGGTCGATTGATCGACCACCTTGATTCAACACCTGGTTTCACTCTTGCGCACTTGCGGTTCTTGGTGATCGACGAAGCGGATCGTCTGCTCAATCAGTCCTTCCAGGAATGGCTCCGTCGAGTGCTCGCTGCGACCGAGGGCCAGGCAGCTGGTCAAGTTCAGCAAGAAGGCTCCGCGCAAGCGCCGTACGAGCTCTTAGCATCCAACGCCTCTGGTCTCGGAGCTGCAGCTTGGTCGACTTTGCAGGAAGAGGCAGTGCCGTCCGTGCAAAAACTGCTCTTCTCCGCAACACTGACACGTGATCCGTCCAAAATCGCTGCTCTTGGTCTCCGCAACCCACACTACATCACGGTCCAAGACAGTCACTCGGCCGGAGACGAGACCAACGGACGCCCGCACGGTGCACAGCAACACGAGCGCTTCTCGCTCCCCCACTCGCTCTGTGAACACATGCTCGTCACAACATCGGCGGATAAACCCTTCCACTTGCTCTACCTGCTTCATCGACCCGACGACGTCAACAGCAGCAGCAGCCGCATCCGCAAGGCACTTTGCTTCACGAAATCAGTCGATTCTGCCGCGAGACTCGTTAAGCTCATCGAAATTTTCGAACAAGTGCGGAGCGAGAACAGTCTCATCCCCCGCGGGAGCAGACCACTGGTTGTCAAGAACTACTCTTCGGAGCTTAAGCCTTCCGACCGCCAACGGATCCTCACCGCTTTCGGACAAGGAGAAATCGATCTGCTCGTTTGTTCCGATCTCATCTCTCGCGGTATCGATCTTCCATCCGTCGAGCATGTTGTCTCTTACGATGCCCCTATCGATCCGGCCAAGTACGTTCACCGTGTGGGTCGAACAGCGCGTGCGGGTAAACACGGTGATGCGTGGACGCTGGTCGAAGCGCAGGAGGCGCGACACTTCAAAAAGATGGTTCGCTCGATTGCTCGTCAGACCCCCATCGCCAAGATCAAGCCAAAGAAGCTCAAGGAAGATGAGGTTGTTGACTTTGTCGAAGGCGACGCTGCGACTCGCGAGCTGCACAAGCTGCGTGATGCGTACGAGGAGGCGCTGGGAAGGATGGCTAAACTGTATCGCAGTCAGTGAGACAAACTTTAAATGCAATTTTGACAGTCGCGGTGGCGACGCTGAGCATCTTCACTCTTGTGTGTGTCCTCGTTCGTCTTTTTTGTCTGTGTGGTCGTCAACATGTGCTCGAGATTGAGAGCTCCTTCGTTCAGCGGAGCGACACAATGAAAGCTTGCTGAATCGAGCCTCGAAACAAGGTTCCGCACTGTAGAAGTTGCAACAAAGGGCGTGGGAGCTGTCCGTTACTGCACGGAAACCTTGTTCCCGCAAACGTTAATGGACGTGATCGTGTCAAAACCCTCATCACATCTCGTTGACTCTCGTGCTCGGCTTCCTGTTCCGCACGCACACTGGTCTACTGCCTGGAAACAAGACAATGCGGAAGCTGTTGACGCTGCGGAAAGTCCTTGTGCTCAGTTTTCAGCAGGGGAAGTGCACGAACGGGTGAAGCTGGATTGTCTACAAATAAGCAGACAAGGCCTTCGACGTGTCTTTCTCGATGCCTCCGTTCGCTCAGTCTTCGCACAGCCCGACTCTGCAGCTCATCCCGCACCTGTCTTCTCGGCACTACATATACCTCACCCACCCCTCGATCCTCTCCACGATGGCCATTTTCAAGGGTGGACCAGCTCTCCCCAAACGATCTGACGCAATGTCCCCTCCCGACTCTACCACCACCACCAAACGCAAGCACCGCACCACTCCGCTCCTCTCCAACCGTCCTGAAGAAGACGAGTACGAGACCTCGACCACCATCGGTACGGACAACGAAAACGACCGCATGAAATCCGAGAGTAGCAACGTCGAGATGCCCATTCCGCTTTCCGACATGCGCTCCACTTCGCGCGCCGCCGTTTGCGATCCCATGATTATGGATATGGACGACTACATCGACGGCATGAACATCCGCCCTCGTAAGGTCACCAAGACCGATCCTACTGAGGACGCTATGGAAGCTGGACCTTCCACTTCCAAGAAGTCGGCCCCTCGTACCGCTGCTGGACTGAGCAAGGAGCCCAAGACTCCGCCGAAGAAGCAGAGCGTTTCGGCTCCGACTACTCCGAGGTCTGGCGAGCCTGCTAGTGTAAGCACTCAAACCGGCGGTGGATGCGGGATGATGTGCGGAAGATACTGATGTGATTTTGCTCGTGTGATGCGATGGTCGCGCCGACAGTCTTGGACTCCTGCTCACTGGGACGATCTCAACTTTGCCATTCTCAAGGTGGTTCATGACCACGTATGTATCCCACGCTCTGTCGCTTTCCGCACTGTGCCTCTTGCTCACTATCACTCATTCCCTCTGGTCCGCCATCCGCAGGCCTCTGAGCTGTACGACGCCAGCCCCAACCTCACCCCTTGGAAAGTCAAAGGACGCCTGCTCGTCAAGGTACGTCGCCCCTCAACGCCACTCACCACCTACCACCCCTCTTCCGCATCCTAACCCGCTGACTTTTTTGCAACCTTCTTCACCCACAACAGCTCCGCCAACTGCTCAAGGAAGCCTCTGGCGGCGACGTCGCCAGCAAGCGCTGGGACGTCGAGCTCAAGCCGGTGCGCGGTAAGAACTCGCCCAAGAAGCAGGGTGCTTAGGATCTCGTCGCTATCGCTAGCGGCTCGTGGCATCCTTCGATTCCACACCTGGGCTCACTGAGCTCGGTTCCGACCTACGCTGGACGTCAAGCTTCGATAGCCCGCATTAACTCTTCCTATCTCGCACCTCTATCCAAACCACAACACCATCACACCGCAACACAACACATCTCACGCTTCACACCTCCTCACCACCACTCCTCACTCGCCTCCCCATCTCCCCTCTCCGCACACACTATGCACACACCGCTTCTCATGTACCGTTGAAATCACTGCTATTACTCCGCCCCCCCTTCAATCATCCCAATTCATCCCCATCAAAAAACTCTTCTGAACATGCATCACCGCCGCCACAAACGCCTCGAGATGAAAGATCACCTTGGAACCCGTCCTCGTCCTCAGCTCGTAGAACGCCGCCTTCTGCACGATCGCCGCCTTCACCTGAGCGTCGACCTTCCTCACCAGGTTGTCCGTCAGATGCTTCAGGATCAGCGTTGGTGGGATGGCGTGCACGAGCAGCTCGTAGAGCTTCGAACGCACCGCTAGCAGGTTAGCCGGGGAGGGGTCGGAGAGGATGAGGTCGGCGGTTTTGGCGATGTACAGCTCCCAGTCTGGTTTGGCGATGGCTATGCCCCCTGAGAGGTCCGGGGATTGCATGCGGAGGGCTTCGAGGACGAGCATGGCTTTGCGGAGGTTTCCGTTGCAGTCGTCGCAGATTTGGGTCGTGACGTTGTCGGGGATGCTGAATCGTTCTTTCTTGGCGACGTGGGTGAGCACTGTCTTGATCTGTTGTCGAAAGCAAAGGTCAGCAAACAGCTCCGTCACTGTTATCCCTCATATCTCGCAACTCACCTCGTCATCACTGGGCGCTCCCACCCTCAGCAGCAAGCACCTCGACCGGATCGGCCCGATGATCTTGCTCGTACTCGTAGCGCACAACACCAACCTCAAGTTGCCCATGTATTTCTCCATCGTCCTCCTCAGCGCGCTCTGCGCATCCCGGCTCAGCGAATCCGCCTCGTTGATCACCACCACCTTGAACCGATGCTTCGCGTTCAGGTCGACGTTCTGCGTCTGCGCGATCTCCTTGAGGATGTCTTGGATGACGAGTCGATCGTAGTTGCCCGCGTCCGAGGGGGTCAGCTCGATGTGATAGTTGGACGAAACGATGTTGACGTCGATCTTGCGATTGGAGGGTGTTACAAAGACTCGTTGGTCGATCTTGAGCTTGTAAGTGCCGGGACCGTAGAGCTCGCGGAGTAGGCAGGCGATGCGGGTCTTCTTGCCAGCTCCGGAAGGGCCGTACATGAGAATGTGTGGGAAATCTTCATGATCAGCGAGAGAGGTGAGTCGTTTGGACAGGTCCTGGTGGTAGTGGAGCTCGGAGAGCGATTTGGGGCGGTATTTGTCGACGAAGAGCATCGTGGGCAGGGGTTGAGGGAGGTGATGGTGAGGAGAGAGGTGGGAAGGATGAGTGAGAAAGGTGAGTGTTGGAATTCTCAAATTTGCGCAGCGTTGCTCAGCCAACACGCGCTAAAACACACACACACACGCAGAGAGACACGCGACAACTCCACTTTACGCGCTTGGCCCTCGCTCAGCTCTGCGGTCCTCCTCCTCCTCCTGCTCGTATCCGGTGCTTTGCTCATCATCCTCTCTGCTCAAGCTTCACCATCATCTCTTTCTCAGCGTCACTCATCTCATTCCTCTCGCGCACACATACACTACACTACACCACACTCTCGAATGTCAACGAAAGGATCAGATCTAAAGGCTGATTTTTTATTCCATGATGATCGCCGCTGGCGTACACCAGCGACGGCACAGAACGAAAGCATATTGAATCTCTCTCAAGGCATCTGCTGCTCAGGCGACCGCTTAACCGGAACCACCCTTGTAGACCTTGCCGAACATGAGCTCCTGGAGCTTGTCGTAACCGGAGAGCACACCGGCACCGGCGATACCACGGAGAATGTTGGCACCGGCACCCTTGAAGAGCGACGAGACACCCTCGGCGGCAATGATGGAGCGACCGGCGTCGAACATGTTCTTGTAGTGGACCTTGCCACCGGAGGTCATCATCATTCGTCGACGGATGGTGTCCAAGGGGTAAGAAGCAAGACCAGCACCAGTGGTAACACCCCAGCCGAGCAAGAACGAGGCAAGGAAGTTGTTCGAGAGGGTACCAGTGAGCAGGACGGGCTTGAGCGAGTCGTACATTCCGAAGTAGAGACCACGGTAGACAACGATACCAACGACCGAGGGGACGAAACCACGGTAGAGACCGGCGATACCGTCCGAGGCGATGGTCTTGCGGTAAACGTCGACGAGACCGTTGAACTGACGGTCTCCTCCGCCCTTGGCGGCCGACTTGGCATCGTTGGCAAGACGGGTACGGGCGTAGTCGAGCGAGTAGACGAAGAGGAGCGACGAGGCACCGGCGGCACCACCGGAGGCCAAGTTGGCCGAGAGCGACTTCCAGTAAGGAGCGGTCTTGGGGACGGCGAAGAGCGACTTGAAGAAGTCCTTGAAGGCAAAGTTGAGAGCCTGGGTGGGGAAGTAACGAACGACGTTAGCGGTGTTACCACGCCAGAGCGAGACGAGGCCCTCCTGCTGGTAGGTGCGGGCGAAGCAGTCGCCGATACCCTTGTAAGGGGCGGCGAGACGGCCCTGCTTGATCATCTCATCCTGGTTCTGGATGAGGAGCTTGACACGCTCGATGGGGGCGGCGGCCGTCTTGGAGACGGCGGCGGAGACACCACCCATGAGGAAGTCGGTGGCGAAACCACTGACGGTCTTTTTGGTCTTGGCGGGATCGGCGACGGTACCCATTTTGACTGTGAGACGAGAGGAGGAAAAGATGAAAGAATACGGGTTAGCGAATTGTTCGAGAGTAGAAGAAACGACCACCAAAAAAATCACTGCTGTTTATCGACGGGCGCGGATCGGTGTGCAACGTTGCCCTATCAACATGTTGGCAGCTCTCGCACAAACAAGTGCGCTTGCACCCAAGGGTATGTGCGAACCAATCATCACGAGGCGTGCTTTCGACCACGTCATGCTGAAAAGAAAAGCAGATGACGGCGACGAGGAACACACGACGATGATGATAGGGACAGCAGCGACTGTGACAAGACACAGGGTCGCGAGAGCTGATCATGCATTGACAAGTGCATGGACCATGATCAATGAACGAAAAGGTTCAGATGCACATTGGCCTGCCGATAGCGACGACGACGTCGACGACGAAGACGACAAAGCGGATTGATAGCGACGATGATGGATCGTCGTCCTTGCCATCGATCAAGTGCAAAGCATTGATTGACGATGGACAAGCGGGAGTAGATGCTTACCTGTACTACTGAATGAGAGGTGGTAGATAGGTAGTAGAGGGTGAGAAGGGAAGATGACGAGCGAAGAAGAGTATTTTTCAATGGATTTGCGCCGAGGGGGCGACGAGGGTGGAAAGAGGGCCAAAGGGCGGGCGAGCCAGCCAGCTCAATCAACTCGAGATGCGACGAATGATTGGACGGCGCAAAGGGATTGCGCGATAGACAGACACACACACACACAGCGGCCGCCAGAAGAAAGAGAGGAAGAAGAGAAAAAAATGTGCTCGAGCGGGCGCGCACTGCTGGCTGGAAGAAAGTGAGAAATTTTTTTGAAACACACACTGGCCGTGTGCCTGTGCCTTGTGGAAAGATCGAGAGTTGGATAGGAAAGGACCGGAGCGACCAACCAGAAAATTTCGAATCTAAACGCAGCGCCGCCAAGCTGGCCTCGAAACCAGCTTGCCAGTTTGTCTGTTGCCAGCAGCTGCTGCTGCTGCTGCCGCTCTTTCTTTGCGGTAGAGGTGTTGTTCCTCGTAGCGCCGGTCAAAAGTTTCGTTCATGTTCAAGCAGTGCCCGCTGCCGCACCAACGCTCATCGAAGCTTGACATGCTTGGCTGTACCTGTAGAGCAACACCGAACAGCAACGGCGATCGGGGGGCCAATGCGAAAACTTGTCTCTCCCGCACTGACCGCCTCTTTCTCTCACTCTCGCGGCTTTGAAGCATCGACCAACAACCCACAGTGCCAACCTCAAACTCTGTCTTGCAGAAGTGTACAGCGTGCGTGCGTGCGTGCGTGTGTGTGTGTCTGTCGGCTCAAGGTGCCCGATGGTGAAACTTGAATGCTCTCTGTATCTCGCCTTTGCCTTCCACGCGCTAAGTACTCTGTAGCTGAGGGGGAGGAAAGAGCCTTGCTTGCCGGCGTGTTCGGAAGCAACGGTCGAAACTGGACAAGACCGACGTGAATACAATTTGGAGGCATGGATTTTGAATTCGCAATTTGAATTTCCGAATTGATGGAACTGACCGGAACGCTGCGGCACCTATTCACGATCCCAATCGATTTGGCTGGAAACGGCAGCTCTCTTCGTCGGGTCCGAGATCGCCCTTGGAAACAGCAAGGATTTCCCTCGCGGCTAAACCCAGCGCAAATTGACCGAGCGAATCTTGACAGCAGGCACGCTTGGCCAGGCTGCAATGCCAATCCGCTTTCGAAACCGGTCCTGACAGGATGGCTGGGGTCCCCGCTACGATGACCTGCTCGGCTTCGACAACAAACATGTTGATCTTGGTGATGTAACAAACACCAAAGTCGGCCGTTGGCCTCGACCCACCTCATCCATGACTCTCAAGTAACAAGGTCTTTCTCGCTCATGCTCATCGGAATTGCATGCTATCTGCTGACAAGTGGGACCGGCAGCCGTAAAGACGGAATCGGCTCCGTCTAGCACGCTCCTCCCTCATCAACGTCTGTTCAAATCATGGGTATATTGGTATCAATCTAGCGACCTCTATAATGCAGCTGCTATTCCGAGCTTCCACTTCCTCTTCCTGCCTGTCCAATCGCAGCTATCCTGGCGCTGAGCCGCCTTTGTCAGTAGCTTTTGACTTGGACGAAGTGCCAAAGATCCTCTCGCGTGCTAGACGATACTCTTGCTGCCGTTGCTCCACCGTCTTGTGCTCCTGCGAGCCTGTCTTGGATGCATTGGCAGACGAGCCGTCGCTTCGCATGCCTGGTGCAGCTTCCTTCGGACGCTGCAGGATACGCGGTGGTGCTGCCGCGATGGTGATCCTGGCGTTCACTGGTCCAGTTGTCGTGGCATGTTTACGAGCTGTGGTACTGCTACTGGCTTGCAACTGATGTCCGTACGCTGCACCTGGGAGACTGCGACCGTGATCAGTTGCAAGCACGGGTACGGCAGCCGGCGCTTGCGAGTTGCTGCCGAACGTCGAGTGGGAGTCGTTGGGCCGTGTCAATGAGTGTCAGTGCATGGCGTGCGAGAGGGTCGAACAGATAGTGCCGAGACTCACGCTTCGGTCCATTGATTCTTGGTGGCCTTGAACACGTCCGCTTGCTTCGCTTTCGTGCCGGCCTCGCTACCTTCGTCGCTGCTCTCGGCATCCCAGTCGTCCAACACATCCTCTTGCTGCCGTTGTCGAGCCGTGATGGGAGCCTTGGAAGGCTTGAACTTGGACGTCGCCACGATCTCTGATGTACCAGCTTGTCCGTCCATATTCGCGGTAGGTTCTGTGCACAAGGGTCCGTGCCGTTATTCGAGTCCGTCGGATCTTGGTGCTCCTGCTGCTAGCATTACAGGGTCGAGCCGCCGCCGCCGTCGTCGTCGGACTGCAACTAAGATGGTGGTGCAGAAGCCTTGACTGGTTTTTTCGGAATTCGGACCGTCATTTAGCGGTGCCTCTTTATTTTTCAGTTGATTTTAGCCGCCTCATTTTTTAGCTGATTTTCTCCGCCTTTTTTTTTGGTGCTGCAGCACAATCACGATTTTTGTGGAGGATTTTTGGCGTAGAAAACTGTGACTTGGAGCTGCAGGCTGAGCTCACTCGCCAAGAGCAGTGCAAAGCGCAGTCGCTAGCCGCATACAAGGCCGGAACGCTCGCGCCACTTGAACCTGTCAAAACCCTCTTCACACCTTCGAGTCAGCTCTCTTCCCACCACTCCCTCCTCAAGCCCGGAGCTGATCGCTCACATCGACTCCCAACACCCAGCGCGCTGTAACTCGACCGCCATCCTCCAGACTGCTGTGGCGGGGTGCTCAAAGGCAGCTCCCAACCCCGAGGCCAACCCGACAACGAAACGTGGCCCGAGTCTACCCACGGCGACATCACGATATCCTACCTCAGCATCTTCGATCCTACCACTGTGCCATCAGCTCACACTGTCCACACATATTGACTAGTTCCTCTCTCCATGCGTGCATCTCTTCGCGTCGTTTCGCTCATCGCATACATGCTCTGCCAGTGACCTCGATCCCTTACCATCAATTCTCACGCAGGCCTCGCGTCTGCGTCCGGGCGCGAAAGCCATGACGGCACCACCCTTTCCAGGCTCAGGCACCTACTTTGTCGACACATCCTTCGAACAGATGAACTTTGGTCGCTCGCCGATAGAACCTGGTCCATCCAACGCGAGCGCGCACGCCATCGACTTCAACGCATCTCAAGCCTACTTTAATGGATTCCACAGCCCCAGCTCACCATGGGGTCACCAGCCGGCAATGAACAATCACTCGCCGAATGGCTTCGATAACCCTCCGAATGGCTTCGGCCACTCTCCGAATGGTTCGACCCACTCGCCCATCGGTCCCGGGCACTCACCACACGAGTTCCATCACTCGCCGTTTGGATTCAACCATTCACCCTACGGGTTCAATCACTCACCACCCAACCACCCACCATTCGCTTTCGATCACGGTCACAGTGCAAGCCCGACCTCACCGATGCCGGCCATATCCGGACTGGACCCTATCAGCAAACTTGGCTTCACATCCAACCGCGCCTCCCCACAATCTCATTTCGGCGCCACCGGCACCAGCCCCTTGGATGCGCCACAGCAAACATTATTTCCTAACCAACCTTATCCGCAGCCCCATCCACCCCAGCATCCACAAACGCTGACATACGCGTCCCAGTTCAGTCCTCCTCCATTCCAGTCTCAGCCAGGATATCCTTTCAGCTACGAAATCATGCAGCGAAACGATGAAGCCGTTCGAGCCGAGGTCGCACGTCGCAATCGACTTCGCGAAACAGAAAAGGCACGCAGAACCATGGTCATTCAAAAGCAAGTCAGCGATGGAATGGCTGCGCTCAAGCTCGAGAAGGATGATGCTGCCCAGCGTACCGCCGAGGTGGAGCGACGCAACAAGCAGCGCGAAGAAGAAAAGGAAAAGAGACGGCTCGCCATCGAGAAGCAGGTCGCAGACGGCATAGAAGCTATCCAGCTCGAAAAGGAGCGGGAGCGCGCCCGCGTCGACGAGGATCGAAAGGCGTGCCGACAGTGGCTCTCCGACCTCGCGCTGGCCCCGGCGTCCTCTTCCTCTCTCTCCACCTCCACTACTGCAGACCAAGCAACAGACACGGTCGATCTGTACATGGCCATCGGTCGCCAGCTGCGAGGCTTTTGGGAGCAATCACGGCCCGATGCATCCAGTCTGGCATATCGAAGAGAGGTCGTCGCCGATGTACAGCTTGCCATCAACCGCAGATGGCCAGGTCAAGGCCTCGAGGTCGCAGCGTTTGGATCCAGCGTCACTGGACTCATCACCGAATCATCGGATCTCGATCTCGTCTTGCTCGATCCTACACGCCCTTACGGCGTCGGCACTCCTCCAGACCTGCGTCGCGCCGCGAACAAGTTTGTCCGTCAGTCTGGTGGCATGCCGGAATGGTACAGCACAAACCAGGTCGCCAACGCTCTGCGCAACATTGGCAAATTCAAAAGCGTCGTTCCCATCAGCGGTGCCAACGTACCTATCGTCAAGATGATTTGGAAAAAATACGACATCCCTGCAGACATCAACATCAACGAGCGCTTCGGTCTCTTCAACTCGCAGCTCATCCAGGCTTATGCCGAGCTTCAACCTCAGATCGTGCGCCCGCTCATCTTCTTCCTCAAGCATTGGTACTCTCGATGCGATCTCAACGACCCCGCAGGTAAGCGTGGCTCGATGACCTTCAGCAGTTACACCATCGCTCTCATGGCATTGCAAGTCCTCCAGGTCGAAGGGGTGCTGCCAAATCTGCAGAGTCCCGCCCTGCTCAAAAGCCTCAACATCTCGCCCAAATTTCTCTACTCACGCTTCAAGCGGCCGAGGCGGGGCAAGAATGCACGCGCGAATGCTGCCGAAGACGATGCGCCCCCGCAAAAGTACAACGTCACCTTTGCGACCAGTGGCGGGGACATGGAACCGTACAAAGCAAAGGCAATCGAGCTCGCAACCGAAGGTACGCTCACAGATAGTGCAAGCGCATTGGCTTCAGCGTCCGAGTCCAGCACCGACCGGTTGCTCGGCAGGATGCTCGTTTCGTTCATCCGGTTCTACACTGAGCTCGACAGGCGACGAGAGGCTGTGTCGGTGGTCAATGGAGCTCCTTTGCAACGCAAGAAAGGCTCTTCTCCAAGACACGTTCTCTTTGACTCGGCGAGCGACGACGACGCTCCCACTCAAGATCTTCTCGAGACAGCATCCCGAGATGCCGAGGCTCGCGCTGCTCTTCGCGACGAGCAGAAGGATATCTGGGCGGGCGAGGAGTTGGTGGTGCAGGACCCATTCATCATCGACCGCAACACTTCGCGAAACATCAAGACCACATCCATTGCTAGGTGGCAAACTACGATGGAGAGCGCCTTGACCCACTTCGGCTTGCAGAAGGGAGCAGAGCCTGCCCAAGCTCCTCGGGTGCGGTTGGACGATGCACCTCTCATCCTTGACCTGTGCCTTCCAAGCAGTCTGCGTTCCGAAGTGGAGAGCAGCAAAGCAGCTGCAGGGGTCCATGGGATCAGGGCAGCAGGTCAAGCGGCAGAGGCAGAACGCTTGCGGCTGGAGGAGGAAGAGGCGGCGGCTCAGGTGCGCCAGCTTGCCAAACAAGCGGCACAAAACCTGCGTAAGGAGAAGAAGAAGAAGGCCCGTTCCTCGAAGCAGGGCGAAGCTCGCAGGCTGCAAGAGGAAGCCGCCATAGTCGAAGATATGATCGACGGTCTTGATTCCGGTCGGGCTGGTTTATCGGGCGACGTCTGGCGGCTGCGGATGGACAACGATGATAGTGCCAGCACTAGCAAAGGCGACAGTGCGAAGAGCACAGGCTTGTCGGCCACAGCGTTCACATTCAGTGTGACCAAATCGCCTATTGCACCAGGGTCGGTGATCACGAACGGCAAAGAGGTCCAGTAGGCTTCCGCAGCAGAAGTGGCTCTCAGTCTTAGCGGGACAGATGGCTCTTCCAAGTCGGACGACGCTGGTCTTGCCGCTCCGTGTCTCGAGCAGAATGCCCCCATTGCCAATCCATAGCCTTCTTAAACGTTGCATTACCCGTGGTCTCCTCACGACATTCACTACCCATCATCAATTGTATACCATCACAATGTCAAGCATCACCGCACCATCTTGAGGACGAATGCGCAAGTTGGTGCTGTCAGAGATCTGACACGTTTAAAACGAGGGAGAAGTGAATTCTGAGATGAGCGAGGCTTTCCGTTGACAGTGTGAAGCATAGTCGTGGGTGTCGGTCTCTTGTTTCCGCCGTGCGGAAAAGCGTTCCGTTGATGGTGGTGTGGAGGTTCCATGCCGAAACCTAAATTTTGCCGTATGCACGAGCTGCATGCTCGCGCTTGGACCGGTCCTGAAAGCTGTGTACTCGACGTCCATCGACTATCCTCTCGACCTCCATCTTCGTCAGCATCAATATCTCGCAGCTGATATTTACATCTGCGTTGAATCAACATGTTCTCAAAAAAGAACCGCGCTCAAGCGGCTCCATCATCGCTCGACCTCTCCTCTCTCCAATCATACTCACCACAATGGTCGCCGCATCTTCGACTAGCCACCTGCATCTCGATCAAGTATGCTGTTCGTCGTCACGTAGAGCGTGCAACCTACCTGGAGGATAAACTCAAGCCGGCAGCACCCTCAGTGCCTGGCTCCGTCCCGCACTCTGTCTCCCAGGAATGGTCCGACTACGGTGAAAAGTTTTTGACTGCGGTCTGTCAGCATCTTGGCGTTCCCGAGAATTCGCTGCCACCAGATCCGATCAGCCTCGAAGACGTGCTGTCGGCTGCCCAGGGCCGTCTGGAACATGCGGACACACACGATCCCATCTGTGACAACGAGCCAACTTTCGAAACCGGATCGGATCACGCACGCCGCTTCCCGAATCTCGATCTTCCCATTAAAGGCATCGATGATTCCAAGCAGACGGATGACGGCGAACAGGATAAGGCTTTGTCATCTGCAAGCACTCAAAAGGACGAGCTGACGAAACCCACAGCTGCTCTCGAAAGTCTGCATCTGAGCGCTTCCTCCTCAACACACTCGCCCGTCTCTGATCATGGCTCCGAAGCTTTCTCCTACGACCAAGATGCCCAGGAGCTGCCCGACTATTTTCGCGGGCAAGCGGATGCCTCGATATCGTCGGGATCGAACAGTGCAGAGCTTCAGCGCCAGCAGAGGGCTCGTACACTCTCGCAGGACACGCTGGCATCTGTAGCGCCAAAGCGGATGCAGGGCGCTCTCGATCCAGGATCCGGTCAGGAGATCGAGATTGCTCACGAGCTGCTTCTAATTGCTCTGGGGCTGGGTCAGTTCCGGGCTCAAGATGGCACTTCGACTGTGTTCGAGCAAGACTTCTTGTTTGGTGACACGCACCTGGATTTGCCGCGCTCCGAAGCACAACACACAGAAGAGAAAAGAGAGCCGGTCGCAACACCTTCAGATAACGAATCTCAGCAAAGCTTCGTGGAGAAGTCGTCTGCTTCGGGTCCCTCAACCGCACCCCGCGGAAACACAGCTGACGACGCGATGAAGACCATGTCCGACACCGGACGCTTCATCGGAGACGCATCCAAGAGCGCTTTCACCTCGCTCAAAGCTGGCACCTTGTCAGGATGGAGCAAGCTCTCGTCCGCCAGCAAAGATCTGGTCAACCAGCCATCGCAGTCGAGCGCCAAACCAACGAGCAAGAAAGAAGCCAAACAGCCAGTCAAGCCCAACGAGGTGTGTCACTACGATGCTCGAGCGCGGTCCTTGATCTTTGTGGCGGTCACCGCCATGGGTATCTCCGGCCAACAGGTCTGGATGGCAGAAAAAGTGATGGCGCAGACCATCTTCTTCATCATGAGCGAAGGCGACAAGGCTTCGGCGTCGAAGAACGGCAAGGGTCTCGTGGAGCAGCTTCCTGCAGGGGCATCGCTCGACGCACGCACCGGGTCCATTACGCAGGCGTCGCAGCGGTCGATGTATATGAACCAGCAATCCGGATCTGTGGTACAGCGAGAGCGCGAGAAGGTGACGTGGGGGAAGTGGGCTGCGATGGGAGGCGGATTTATCGCAGGAGGGCTGGTGATTGGGTTGACAGGTGGTCTGGCAGCGCCGTTGATTGCGCCCGCTCTGGTCGGGCTGACAGGTGTCTCCTTCCTCGCCACCTCTGGAGGCATCATTATGCTCGGCACGCTGTTCGGGTTGGGAGGCGGTGGTCTCGCTGGCTACCGCGTCGAGCGTCGCCTGCGTGGTGTTTCCTCCTTCTCATTCGCCGAATTGGACACTGAAGCACGAAAAGCAGGCGTAGCCATTCCGAGCTTGCATGCTACCATCTGCTGCAGTGGACTCATCCTCGAGATGCATCAACAGGTTGCGCCATGGACGCACACCTTCGAAGGCGCCAAGGACAACCGCGATGCATTTGCCGTCGAGTGCGAGGCGGAAATGATGAAAGAAGCTGGTCAGGGTTTGCGCTCCTACATGCTGGACAATCTGATCCGCACCGGTGGGACCAAAGCAGCCGAAGAGGTGGTCAAGAAGACAGCGCTTGCTGGTATCGCTGCTATCACGCTGCCGATGAGCGTGTTCAATGCGGCATCAGCGACGCTGGACGGTGTGTTTGTACGGGCCAAGACGAAAGCGCACAAAGCTGGACTCATCTTGGCCGAGACGCTGCGGAACGAAGTTCAAGGTCACCGACCCGTCGTCCTGATCGGCACATCTTTGGGCGCCGCTACCATCCTCACAGCGCTCACCGAGCTCGCTCGCGACCCCGAGAACACGTCGCACCTCGTCGACTCGGTCTTCCTCATCTCAGCACCGATCACCCCGTCGGCCTCGACGCTGCGCAAGGTGAGGACGATCGTGCAGCGTCGTTTTGTGAATGTGTTTTCGTCGAAGGACATGGTTTGCGGGATAGCCGCGTGGTTGGGGTCGGGTGTGTCGGTGGAAGAGTTGCGGGCGGGGAGGCTGCCGAGGGTTGCGGGGAGCAGAGCGATCGACGATGTGCCGGGGCTGGAGAATGTGAATGTTTCGGATGTGTTGGTGAGCCATTTCGATGTGTGTGAGGAGGGGAAGCTGGGTGTGATTTTGGAAAGGTGTGGGGCGTTGGAGGATTGATTGCGGTCATGGTTTGTTGATTCGAATGCTCTGACAGTCAATACGATTTGGAAAAATGGATGATCAGGCTGAATGCTTGTGCGAAAGAGTCGTGCTAAGAGAGCGACAGACAGCGGGATCTGCACAAATGACAGGTGAGACCAGCGAGGAACGCGCGAGATCTGTTGTTGGAAAGTGAGATAACCTGCACAGTGGGGCAGCGGAACGGAAAGCTTCTCGTTCGCAGCTGACCTTGACGAACTTAGCGAGGTGGCGGAAATTGTCAGAGATATGCGAGGAGGTGTCCAAGGGTCAGGTCGCGAGGAATGAGCTTTGCACGCGTCTCGAGTTGTCTCTCTCTGCGAGCACTTCTCCTCGCAGAATCGTCTGCGCGCATTTGAGACAGTGAAAGCACGGGTATGTGCATGTGCCTCTGCGGAGGACAGAGTGTCAGTGCAAGTCTAGCACTTCCGCTGCGACAGCCTTGCCTTAGTGCCAGCTGTCAAAGTGCGCACTCGTCAACGGGTAGAAGTCAGACGAGCTATGCAGGGTTGCATTTCTCGCGTCTGCTTGATGTGGCCTCTGGTGTTCTTCCTCCTGCTTGACGTTTGCTGAGATCTGCTGTCGTTGTGAGACCAACACAGCGCCTCAGCGTGGAGAGAGACGACAGCTCGATGGAGGAGACACATCACATGCCATTCTCGCCACTTTTCTTTTCCTGCGCTGCGGAAATCACGCCAGGTTTCACCCGTTCGACAGCATGGA
Organism: Sporisorium iseilematis-ciliati; assembly: GCA_001748505.1. Classification (NCBI taxonomy): domain Eukaryota; kingdom Fungi; phylum Basidiomycota; class Ustilaginomycetes; order Ustilaginales; family Ustilaginaceae; genus Sporisorium; species Sporisorium iseilematis-ciliati. The sequence continues at coordinate 69,687 of MJEU01000078.1, read as the reverse complement.
AAGCTGTACGCTTCGCAACCGCACCGCTGATCGATCGACGTTCGAAACGTCCAAAAACCTGTTGCAGTGAAGCTTAGGAGTCGAGCGCTCGATGAGACCCAACAAACAGGCTCTCGCACGCCCTCGGAAGTCATCGGAGGTGGTTGACCGAGATCGAAGCTCAAGCTCTGTTTGTCGACACTTGACAATATGTCGTCGCTCTTTCCAGCTGCCTGTGCGCTTGTATGTGGGGGTTGAGTGTGACCTTGGACGCTTAATTGGTGATGAAAGAGTGGGGTCGGTCGAGTCTTGGATGCATGCAAAGCTCAGCAATGCTGCAGAGGGGTGCTCAAACCTCCTTCCCCCCACTCACTGTATGCAGCCATGCACGCAGGGGCAAAGTGTCGGAGAGTGAAACGGAATTTCATGCTCCGAGCTGTCACATTTCTCCCCTCTTTGACGTGCTGACGTGCTGACGTTGCAAACAATGGCATGCCAAGCTTGTCACTGTCCCCCTCGCTACCTGTCTCTGCTGCTTACCCGAAAAGCTGGGCGGCGACTCTCTCTGTCTCTCTCTCTCGCAGCAGTTTTCTATTTGCAATCCCGCCCACCGTCTGGATACCTTCCCCTGAGCCTGCTGCTGCTTTTCGGCATCGGTGTCGCTGAGAACCGAAGTGGACGACGCTCCCCTCGAGTCGCCGGAACTGCTAGTCGGCGGGTTTCGAGAATCATCCAAACTTCTGCTTTCACTCTTGTGGGACGGACACAATAGCTTCTTCGTGTTGTTTGCTCAAAGATTGGAGTGTGCCTGAGCTTGAGAGAGATTTTCCGTCGATCTCGCTTAGCTGCCTTCCGAGGCGGTGTGTGTGTGTGGCTGGCGTACCACTGCTACCTCATTCCGTCTTTGCCGCTGCCCTCGTTCATTTCTCGGCATCGTTTCGAGTAGAGTGGGGATGTCTCATTTACTGCTGCACGAAGCAGTGCACAACACTCCTGTCCGAAGGTTGGGGTGGCGTTGTCAAACGGTGGATTCAGTTGTGCAGAACGCGAGTTCCCCTGTAACTGCCCAGATGAAGGTCCCGAATCAGCGGAAAGGTCAACGAGGGTGACCAAGCGCTCGCCTGAGTTGGTTTGACAGACAGCGTGGGGAGATGTGCAAGGATGTTGAAGATCGCTTGGCGTACAATTGGCTTTTGAGATCGACGGAAGCGCCACCGAGGTGAGATGGAGCACGCAGGTCCCGGATTGTTCTATGCGATTGTTTATCCTTGTGACTTCCTGAGAGGGCCCTGATGTACTAGCCCCCTGGGTGGTGACGCCTGCCGCTGAACTCTGTCTGACAGACCTGCTCATCCTTAAACTACCTGTACCTTGATTCCGTCGTCTCCTTCTACCATCATCGTTCTCTCCTCTGTATCTGCACTTCCCCCCTCCCCCTCCCCTATTCCTGATTCCCAACGCTCGAGCATATATCGTGCTTCGCAACGAAGCACCAACCACATTCTTTTGTCTGAAGTCAGCATCCTACATCGCTCTTCTCACACTCTCTTTCATCATCATCACCAATCAACAGCATCTTCCGACAAAGACAAGACCAACATTGAACCTCTTCAGCATCTACATTTGACCTAGAGCCTACAAAGACACAGCACGATGGCGATTTCGACCCAGATGATGCTGCTCAAGGGCACCGTCCTCGGCGCTCTTCTTCTCGCAAGCGCCGGCCAGGGTGTAGCCGCAGGCAAGGCAGGCACCATGGAAGTCGTCGGCAACTCGGGTGTCTCTGCTCAGATGATGTTCCTCGGCACAGAACAAAAGGTCTACATCCTCGACAAGACCGAAGACAACCCGGTACGCGTCAACGGTCACCCTGCCTGGGCTGTCGAGTACGACATCAACTCGAACAGGTTCCGTACCATGGAGGTGCGCTCCAACACTTTCTGCGCCGGTGGTATGACCTTGGCGGACGGTAGGTGGCTCGTTACGGGCGGCAACAAGGCCGTCACCACCAACGGCGCCACTGCCAAGTCAGGAGCAGGGTACGGCGCATACAACGGAGGCAGAGCTCTGCGTTTCCTCAGCCCTTGCGACAACCAGCAGTGTCAGTGGGACGACCAAGCTAGTAACCAACTCAACACGGAGCGATGGTACCCCACTGTGGAACCTTTGGCCGACGGTTACAACATCATCCTTGGAGGTATGCGAGATGGAGGTTTCGTCCCCAGCCAGGGCTCCAACAACCCTACTTACGAGTTCTACCCTCCTAAGCACGGCGGTGAAAGTCGTCATTTGCCTGTTCTGGAACGCACCGTTCCGTTGTCGCTGTTCCCCATCGCTTACCTCATGTCTTCCGGCGAAGTGTTCATCCAGGCGGGTAGGGAGGCCATCTTGTGGAACTACAAGCAGCAGAGCGAGCGTGCTCTGCCTACCATCCCTGGCGCTCCTCGTGTCTACCCTGCTTCGGGTGGTTCTGCTATGCTTCCTTTGACTCCAGACAACAACTACAAGGAGACCGTTCTCTTCTGCGGTGGTATGAGTCTGGGTAAAGTCTCGAACTGGGGCAATGAAGGAGGGCCCACCATCCCCGTCTCTCAGGTCCCAGCTTCCACGTCGTGCGAGCAGATCAGCCCTCTCGACGGCGGCTCTTGGGAAGCCGTCGACGACCTTCCCCAAGGTCGCTCCATGGGACAATTCATCCAGCTCCCGGACGGCACCATCTGGTTCGGTAACGGCGTCACCACGGGTGTCGCCGGCTACAACACCAACCCCAACTCCGTCGGTGATCCCGTAGGCGAATCGTACGGCGACAACCCCTCCTACCAGCCCCTCGTATACAACCCCAAGGCCAGCAAAGGCAACCGCTGGAGACGCGTCGGCCACACCAACATCGGCCGACTCTACCACTCTTCCGCCACGCTGCTCCCCGACTCCTCCATCCTCGTCTCTGGCTCCAACCCCAACGCCGACTACAACGAGAGCAACAAATGGAAGACCGAATACCGCGTTGAACGATGGTACCCTGAATTCTACGACTCGCCCCGACCCTCCAACGCCGGTCTTCCCCGCACCTTCTCGTACGGCGGCAACGGTTTCACTCTCAAGTTCAAGTCTGCAAACGACGCACAGAACGCCAAGGTCGTGCTCATCCGCACCGGCTTCTCGACACACGCGATGAACATGGGTCAGCGAATGATCGAGCTCAAATCCACCACCACAGGTAGCACGCTCAACGTTGCCCAGTTGCCACCTAACCCGAACCTTTTCGCTCCCGGTCCTGCGCTCGCCTTCGTCGTCGTCGATGGCGTACCGAGTCAGGGTAAGATGGTCATGGTCGGTAACGGGCAGATTGGCAAGCAGCCGGTCGGAGAGGAGACGAACTTGCCCGGTGGGAACGGTAGGAGGTCGGAAGTTGCGAGTGCCTATAACGAGACGGTGACCGAGCGTTCGACGACCGGAGGTGTGTTGGGTCACCAACACGATGATGTGCTCCGCCGTAGCGGGTTGCACGCCCGTCATCACAAGGGCGCGGTTGAGCGCTTCTAATCGGTCCGGACTTTCTGTTCATAGCTTCTCGATTTTATCTCGCTCCCGTTCAGCTTCGTCTATGAAGGCCGACGTGATCCTCGGTGTCGACCGCAACTCTCTTTGGAGAGATGCGGGGGTTGTTACACCTTGTAGCTCAGATCCGTCGTCTTCCCCTTTTCCCTTCCGTTCTTTCGCAATGTCTATCTGCACTTTTCTGCTTCGTTTCGTTCCTCAGTTTCTTTTCGCAATGCTGAACATTTCCTTTGCTGCATATGCGATCGATCGAGCTTGTAGAATGTGATGGTTGAGAAGGAAGAGGAGAGTTGTCAGGTAGAGCGTGGGCATACGGGCCCGCGAAAAATTTCAAATTGTCAGATTGCGCTGCTGGACATCTTAAGACCAAAAAAAAGTTCAAGGAGCGACTTCCGAGAACTTTTTCTTAGCTCGCACGAGGTTCTTCTCACACGATCCTTTCACAACTTTCCATCTTTCATCCCTCATCATCGCCTCTCGTCTCCACCTAAGCGCCATCAACATGCTATCACGACTCACAACCATCACCCTGGCGGCCTCAGCCAAAGCCTCCACCTCCCGCGCATTCACCACCTCCACCATCACAGCCGCAGCATCTTCGTCGCTAAAACCCATCCCGAAACCTTCATCGACCATCTCTGATCCGGCATCGTTCCTCAGCTCGATCTCTCGCACACGCCGCGATCTCGCGTCCAACTCCTCCCTCACATCGGCAATCGGCGAAGAGTGGTCCAACATCTTCACGATCCGTTCGGATCAGCTGAAGGAAGCAGGTGTGACGACGAAAGATCGACGATTCTTCTTGTGGGCGAGGGAGAAGTTTAGACAGGGCGCAGACCCAGAGGTGTTTGTGGTCGACGCCAAGCCGAAGAAGAAGGTTCGAGGGTAAGTTGCCACCTGAAAATGCGAGAAGTGGTGGGATAGATTGACTCACTTTTGACTGTGACTTTGCTTCGGCTCGGACGATGACAGATGGGGACCAAGAGTGCAAACTGCCGAACGAATTCGTGTGCGCGGTGTTAGGAGGCCTGGCGAGAAGTGATGTCGCTTCCGTTCCAACGCTCGAATTCTCATCTGTACATTATAAACACTCTCTCATTCAATCTGCACGATCACGGTTCTCAATCTCTCCATGGTCAGCGTCGAAAGAGATTGCAGCGTTCGTCTTTGTAATGCTGCTATCATTGCGACGTGACGTCTATCGTTGCTGCTGCTGTCGAAGGAGCTGCTGCTTACGAGCCGCCTTGATGACTTCTGATCTGCGATCCATTACGGCCAGGATTGAGTTCTGAAGCAGAGTGTAGATTCCTGACGAGAGCCAGTAGATGACCAGCACCTGTTGTGAGAGCATTAAAACGAAAGAACCATGGTCAGCACGAGCACACTTGTTTTGCGGTGCTTTGGGAGGGCACATTGAACTTACACCAGGCGCCTGACAAGCAATCGGAATGAACGCAATCGCCATGACCCTCAAAGCATTCGTGATGATCCTCGCTCTTGGCGGTTCGTCCTCCTCTTCCCTCGCAGCTTGCTTGGATTGATCCGGCAACAGCTTGTCCGCCGTCCTCGCCGCCGCATCTTGGTTTCCCGACGTCACCTCTCTGATCTTGGCGATGCTCCTCCTACTCCAGCTGTTCAACTCTGTATTCGCCAGCGTCAACATACCAAAGCTCAACGGCCCGATCATCGTCGAGTCCTTGTCCACCAACGTTGGACCGCCCATGGTGCCCTTCAACTTGGCAATTGCCGCTTCGTCAAATCCACGATCGGCCAAGATCGCCGTACTGGCTTTGAACTGCTCCGCCAGCTCCGGAGCGGGCGACCACCACGGCAACACTTCCGCCGACAACGGACTCGCAGGGTCCAGCGCACACTGCCTCAGCAACGCGGTCATGACCAAAAACACTGGAATCGTCACCACCGCCGGCCCTAGAAACATCGGCAGCGGCGATGCATTGTGCTTCCGCAACAGCTTCGCTAGCTCCGCCTTCAACTCCTTTTGCGCTTCAGCTTCGAAGGCTTCGTACGACAACCCCGCTCGTCGACTCCTCGCTCGCACGGCTACGGGGATACGCTCTTTCATAATCTCCCATTCCGGTAGTACCTTTTCGGTCAGCTTGCGTGTCTTGCTCCGTTGCCACAGTGTAAGGGGGAGAGTGATGGTGGTTCTAATGGCGAACGCGAGGATGAAGATGGATAGGGCGTGCGAATAGGGTCCGGTGAGATGCATGGTGTCGGCGAGATTGTTGATGGTGGGTACCCAGGGTTGGAGGAATTCGAAGCCGGCCGATGCTACGTCTGGGTCTGCGACTGTTTCTGGGATGGCGCTGGGGCTGGATGGTTCTGCTGGAGGGACAGCATTGTTGAGAGGTGTTGGGGAGGTTGAGGGGGTGGATGAGAAGGCTGCTGTTGATGATGCGAATCCTCGGTGTGTGCGTGGTGCGAATCGATGGGATATTGAGGTGTGAGACCATGATGACCGAGCTGCTGGAAGGATGGCCGACTGTGTGCGGATGCCAGCGACGGCGATGCGAAAGGCGCCAGAGCTCGCCATGACTGCTATAGGGGGATGCTCTGAAAGGCTGATGGTAGGGTCGAGAGGAAGGCTGAAAGGGAAACTTGGCTCGTTTAGCTCCACTTTTCTTCTAAGCAGCTCTATCGGCGATTCCAGCAAGGAGTAAATGTCATGAATCGGCGATCTGATCCCTCCTCACTCAAAGTCGCCGCCTCACGCCGCCTTTTTACGCGACGAGAAGAGTTGGAAGAGCGCGTTGATTTTTGGTTCCCGCAGGCGAGTGCGTGGAGGTGTTGGTCTCTCTTTGTCTTTCACTTGGTTGATGCGGAAAAAAAGCTGAGTTGGTGCGTAACGCCACCTGCTGCCTTTCCACAAGAAGCTTCGGATCACTCCCGGATCTGTCATTCCTCCTGCTCTCTCAAGCATCGGATCAGCCTTCTTCACAGCGACTCAGCAGCTCATCGTATAATCACTTTGGAAGAGGATTTTGGACAGCCTCGATCCCTTCTTCGAGCATCACACTTTCGCACGCTCGACCGAATTGTGCAGGGTTCAAGACTTGATTACCTCGTCATTCAAACTTTGATTCTATTCTTGAACCGGCATCTTGCTTCCGCACTTGCAGCACACTGCGGAGACGCACACAAACATGTCTTTCGCTTTGACCTAAGCCATCTCCTTTCCGCACCACCACCACCAACACCCTCGGGCCTTAATCCACCTCAACAAATACACATAGCATCGACATCCCAACCACAACCCTCAGCATTCGTGCTCTTGTAGCACACCCCACAAGCATGGCCGCCACGTCGGACGAATTCGATGACATCGACGAGTTCGACGACTTTGGACTCGATGATTCCGCTCTGCTACAGCTAGACCAGATCGAGAACAAGCTCGTCAATAGCGGTGTCACACACTATGCTACTGCTCAGTCCAATGCTCACAGCAATGTTGCGCCCGCACCATCCCGCATTCAGTCGCTGTCGTCCATCAGCAAGGGCGGCAATGGCAATGGTGCGGCACAGCTCCAGCCTCCCACAACCAACGGCCACTCGTCCGCGTACAGCAGAGCAGGTCCTTCCGCAGTCGCTTCCACTTCCGCAAGGCCAATGCAGCGAGTATCTTCATCTAGCTCAACCTCATCGAATCAGCCCGCATCCTCCGGAGCTGCTCGGCAGATGACGCTCTTTGGCAAGCCCGCTGTCGCCAGCCAGACCCGCACCTCCAAGGTGGTCTCATCCAGCCCCGGTCACATCGCCATCTCTTCCCAGACCGCTTCCACCTCGGCGGCTCAGCCGGGTGGCTCGGGCAACACAAATACATCCTCGACCTATCGACTCCCCTGGCAGACCAAAGCAGGCACCAAAACGTGGGATAGGGAAGCATACCTCCACCGCGAGAACGCCAAGAATCGCGAAAAGGACGAGTTTGGCGCTGCCATCGATGTCGACGCTCTCAGTTCCGACGAAGCAGCAAGTCCTAAAGGCAAAGGAAAGGCCAAGCGCGATTGGGATGCGGACAGCAAGTACGAAAACGTCCTGCCACCCGCTCCCGCAGACGCTCGCCGCACCTTGCCTCCTCCGCTCCCGCAAAAGTGCAAAATCGATCTTGAAGCGGCAAAGACCTGGATCTACCCTACCAACATGGAAAAGCGAGACTATCAGTACAATATTGTCCAAAAGGCCCTCTTCAACAACGTCCTCGCGGCTCTCCCCACCGGTCTCGGAAAGACTTTCATCGCAGCCGTCGTCATCCTCAACTTCTTCCGATGGTATCCCGACGGCAAGATTCTCTTCCTCGCCCCCTCTCGCCCCCTCGTCGATCAGCAAAAGACCGCATGTCATCGCATCTGTGGTCTGCCTTGGGACTGCGCTATCGACTTGACGGGTAGCAAAGCTGGTTCGACCCGTGGCGATTACTGGCTCACAAAGCGCATCTTCTACATGACGCCGCAAACACTCGAGAACGACATCATCAAGAAGCGATGCGATCCACGCGATATCGTCTGCGTCGTGGTCGACGAGGCGCACAAAGCACGTGGCAGATATGCATACGGCAACATCATCGGTCTCATCATGGAGACCAACCCTCACTTCCGCGTGCTCGCGCTCTCCGCCACACCAGGAAAGGATTCCGACAGCGTGCAGGAGGTGGTCGATCAGCTGCACATCAACCAGATCGAGATTCGTACCGAGGAAGCTATCGACGTGCAGCGGTATATGTTCCGCAAGCGCGAAGAAATCATTAACGTCTCGCTCGGCAAAGATCTCAACACGGTCAAGGATAATTGGGCCAAGCTCATGCAGACGCAGATGGATCCGCTCATGAAAGCTGGGCTGCTTCGCAACCAGGATCCTGTCTTCCTCCATCCGTTCGCCGTCAATGCCATCCAAAAAGACCGAAGTCGCGCACCGATTCTGTACAGCAAGCCCTACTTGCAGGCCAACATCAAGGAGCTCAGCCACATGGCGCTATCCATGCAGTACCTCATGGAACAATCTCCCACCATGTTTTACGACCGTCTCAAGGAGCGTTCCATGGGCTACGGTGCCAAAGGAACCAAGTCGTCTTCCACGAAACAGCAGATGTACGCCAACAAGAACACCACCTTTGCCGAGATCATTCGCGATCTCGAGCTCATGCAAGACAGCAAAGGACGCATCCTCCACCCTAAGATGCTCAAGTTGCGCAATGTGCTCATCGAGCACTTTGACAGCGTCAAGGCGGAGCAGGTGCACAACGCAGAGGCGTATGCGGAGAGCGGGCATGACGTGTTCGGCAACACGCCCAAATCGGGGGAACTGGCCAACTTTGCTAGCTCTTCGCAGGCAGATACGAGGGTCATGGTCTTTTGCTCGTACCGCGAGTGTTGTGATGAGATCGTCAGCTATCTCAACGATTCCGGATTCAAAGCGACCGAGTTCGTCGGACAGAGCAAAGCCAAGAGCGGCAAAAAGGGTATGTCGCAGAAGGACCAGGAGCGTGTCATTCAGGAATTCAAGGCGGGCAAGTACAACGTGCTGGTCGCCACCTCGATCGGCGAAGAGGGATTGGATATCGGATCCGTCGACCTGACCGTGTGCTACGAAGCAGTCAAGGACTCGATCCGCATGCTGCAACGCATCGGTCGTACGGGTCGAAAGCGAGAGGGCAAGATCGCCGTGCTCGTCTCCGAGGGTCGCGAGCAACACAACTGGCAGCATTCGAAGGACAACTACAAAGCAGTGCAAAAGGAGGTCGATTCACGCATGCACGTCGAGCTGTTCGACGATGTCGATCGGATGGTGCCGGATCACATCTCGCCTCAGCCTGTGCTCAAAGAGGTCGAGCAGCCCGAGTTCGAGCCATCCATGGTCTCCGACGGTAAAGCAACCAAAACGACTCGGGCCAAGAAAGAGCCCAAACCCAAAAAGGATCCGAAGCGCAACATGCCCGACAGCGATCTCCTCGCTGGCTTCCGCAAGGCATCTACACTCGCCAAGCGCAAGCAACGTGCAAGCAGCGAAGACGATTCGGATGCCAACGCCGCCGCACCTGTCGACGAAACGCACAGCCAGAAAATACAGCGCCTGCTCAAGAGCACCGATGCCGAATTCGAAGCTCAACTCGAAAAGGAGAATCTGTCGCTTGATCTGCGACCTTCGAGGCAGAGAATCAAGCCAGCGATCAAACGGATCCCTGACTCGCCGCCGAGCTCACCGGAGCTCTCCCCGCTGCCGTTGTTCCGGAAGCTACCGACGAGCTCGAGCTTCAGCTCGTCCCTGGCAGGCAAATCTGGATCGTCGGACGGTGTTCAAACGCCCCCTCTTCCGAGCACGTCGTCCTCTTCGCGACCGTTGGCAGCTCGTAGTACAGTGACCCGTGGCAAAAAGTTGGGCGTCGGTCTACGAAGCTCGGGCCGCAGCACTCCGAGCTCTGGTACCCTTTCGTTGAGAAAGAGCACCGATGCCGTCGACCCCCCCACCAACGGTCACAACAACGGAGAGCGCAAGAGCATTCTGGAGACCAAGTCTCCTCGCAGTGAGGGGATCGCCAGTGCGGTTGCGGTTGACGACGATGACGACGAGTTTGCTGATCTGACAATGGACGTGTCGATGGAGAATGCGCTGGCACGCCTCGAAGAAGAGGCCATCACCAAGACACGTGCCGAAAAGCAATCGCCCGGGGACGACAACATGTCAAGCTCTCCACCAAAGGAGGTCTCACCCAAGCAAGCCAGTTCGAACAAGCATGATGCTCGAAAAGCTGAGCCTCTGGTGCTGTCGCCTGCGACGCCTCCCATGGCCAGGACTGAAAAGTGCGCGGTCCATCCACTGATGAAAGCGCTCCTGGACGAAGAACCGACCCCCGCCGCAGAACAAGAGGAGCAGCCCGAAGCATCCCGTTCGGTACCCAAAATGCTCGAGTCTCCGTTCAAGAGCTCCATGGGTCCTCCTGACTCTGTTCCGCGACGTGCCGGTGGGACTCGGGCCAAACGTGTCATCCTCGAGTCTCCTGACACGACCTCGAACGGCGATCCATCTGCCCTGACTTCGGAAATGGACGTCGATCACGATCCCGCCTCCTCTTCGCCCATCAAAGCGCCAATCAAGCGAGGAGGACGGTTGTTGAAGGGCTCTGCCTCGAGCAAAGCTGCGCGCACTGGCGCAGACACGAGCCCCACCGCAGCCAAAAGCCGTGCTCGTTCTCGCGCCAAAGTTCGCATCGCTGACGACGAAGACGAAGCGGACGACAGACCAGCTGAAAAGAAAGCCGACGAAGGCGACATCGGCAAGGGCGGCGAGTCGAAGCGTAAGAAAGGTAAGAGAGTAGCGGTTCGAGGTGGCGATTGTAGTCGTGCAGGTTCCAAGAAGAAGCGAAAGATCACCAACTCACCCACGTCTCGTGCCTTGTTTCAGTACGAAGCGGAGCGGTCTACGGACGAAGAGGTGCACGGGGAGCGGGACGAGCGTGATTCCGGTCTGGGCAGTTCGGACGAAGACGATTCGGATCGCGAAGCGGTCGGGGATTTCATGCCGACCCAGGCACCCAGAGGGTATCACCAGCAGAGCATCTACATGCAGTCGATCATGTCGCAGTGCGCACCGCCCGAATTTCAAAAGGTTCGGCATGCTCCCTTCCCAGGTCTGGGTGGGAGGTTTGGCGAACCTGTGACGCCCAGGCGGGCTGGGGCAGGGGGAGACGTGCGGAGGCCACAGCAGGTGCCTTCGAGCGAGTCGAGGAGAGGAAGGGGGCTGGGGTCGGAAGACATGTATTCGGAGGACTCGTTTGTGGTGAATGATGAGGAGGAGATCGTGTACGACTCGGATTCGGATGCCTTGCCTGACAGCAGTCAGTTTGCTTCTCAATAGCAATGCTATCCGTTTTCCCTCGCTCGAAATAGCCAAACGCGGACCAGCGATACGATGTGCGAATGAGCAAAACCGTGCGATAAAACGAGAAACAAAGGAACAGGAAGGGATACAAATACAACTTTCTTACGCCCCCGAAACGGCGCTGAAACAGCTTGCTGAACACCAACACACTTCAACTCTGAAGGGACATCACCCTCCCGAACGCGACGACCACACCCCAAACTCGGGCGCTCTGGCACGCTAAGAATCATCCATCATGATCGCAATGAACTCGTTCTGGCTGATCTCGCCGTCCTGATCCAGATCGAACTCGTCGATCATCGCCTGCAGCTCGTCGTCGTCGAGCGTCTCTCCCAGCTCCTTGGCGACCCTCTTGAGGTTCTTCAACGAGATCCTGCCCTTTCCTTCGTCGTCGAACAGCGCGAACGCTTTGCGAATCTCTTCCATCGGATCTCTTGATGCGATCTTTTCCGACACTGTAGCCATCGACCGCAAATGTGAATCGCATTTAGTTGTCTGTACCACCTGTTGGATCGTGTGTGGAGGGTGGATTACTTACTGATCTTGTTGAACTCTTCCCACTCGAGCAGGCCCGAGTTGGTCTTATCGTGATCTCGAAGCAACTTGAGCACTTCTGCCTTCTTCAGGTCGAACCCGAGCGCTCGCATCGCTACTTTCAGTTCGTGATAGTCGATAGCGCCGTCTTTGTCCGTGTCGAACAGCTCGAATGCCTCCTTGATCTCTTGTCGCTGTTCGTCGGTCAGAGCTGCGTCGATGTGGTGTTGCGCCATTCTGGAGGAAGACGGAGTGGGTGTGTGGTTGCCGGCTGTGGAGGCGCCGAGGTTGGCCGCTCGACGTTTGGCGGCTTTTGACGAGGACGGGGTGTAGAGCGACATTGTTTGCGTCGTCGATTGGTGGATGTAAGTGAAGGAAGGAAAGGCGAGGAAGAGAGAGAGTGAGCGCACAGACGGCTGCGCATCCAAGACTTGATTTCGTTTCGAGCGCAGAAAGCTCTAAAAACGGAAAGACCAACACTTTCTTTCTGTCAGGCGTATGTGAAACGCGTACTCGAAGCTTTCGAGTTTGGCGGCTGCGCTGTATGCGACGCCCGATTTTGCTCTTTACGCGCTTTCCTCCATCCTCAACTTTGCGTCTCGCTGAGCTGCTGCTGCCTGTGTGATCTTTTGCAGAAGAGACGCGTACCGCCGACAAAATTTTGTGACATGTTGGATCTCTCAAAGTGCCACTTTACAGGGCTGCGAAATCTTCCTAATCGTGAATCGGCGACTTTTTTCTCGCTGACTTGAAGCGTTTTCTGACGTGACGCAGATCTCCACTTTGAGTGGCGTCTGCACGTTTGGCTGAGTTGCAGGCAGAGCGGTGAAAGGACGCTGGGTTCGTCTTTTGCTCTCAGACAAAGGCTGAGTCGAAAACAAGACGTTCCTTTCGCTCTCAGACCACAACATCAACATCAAGCTTAGGGTTAAGCTTCAAGCAACCTCTTCTCACTGCACGCGCACGGACGGACGACGAACGAGCGGACGAGGTAGCTGGAACGGAAGTGTAGCTTCACGAAACATAGAACAAGCTCGGCCCCCCACGCATCGAGACGGATCGAAAAGCAAAGCTAAAGGTCGATACGCCAGCAAAACAATCATGGGCAAAAGGGGCAACGGCGGTCGCGGTGGCCCACCAAATAGAGGTCGCGGCGGTGGCCGTGGTCGTGGGAGAGGTGGTGGCGGTGGCCGCGGAGGTTTCCAGCCGTTTGGCGGCGCTGGACATGTCCTCGGCGGCGCAACCTCTTCCGGCTCTCCGTCAGGATACGGCTCGCCACGCGGAGGTGCAGCGAATGGCAGACCTTTCAGAGGTCGTGGACGAGGAGGTCATCTCTCCGTTTCTGGCCAGAATCGCGTCGGCTTCGACTACTCTTCCATTTCTCGTGGCAATCGACGCGCATATGACGATGGTCAAGAGGAGGATGACGATGACGACGATGACGATGACGATGACGATGATGATGATGACGACGGCGACGAAGAGGACGCTGCTGACTTCGCGATAGAGCCACCCAAAGGCTACAAGCACAAGGTCAAGCCTCATCTCGAGTTCGACGTCCATTCAGACCGGGAAGATGATACCCCTAAAGCACGCTCATCTCACCAACAGAACAGCGCTTCCGGTTCTGGCTCCGCCACGCCGCAACGCACTTACAACAAGACCTTCACTCCAACCAGCATCAACAAGCCCCGCTTCACCCCACGATCACACGCACCACCACCCAACTTCCCCGAGTATCACACCAGCCGAGGCGCTGGCGGAGGATCCAAGTTTCGTCCACCCGAAGAGACCGAAGACTCGCGATACCTCGCCGGTATTCCTGGCCTTCGCAGGCCCGAAAGGAAACAGCGCAACGCTCCACGCTTCGGCGACCCAGCCGATCAGACTCAGAGCCCGTTCAGAGTGCCTGTGGCGTTTGTCAAGTCCACAGGCGAGTTCGGCGATCCTCTCAAAGGCAATCTTCCGCCCAAAGACCCCGAAGCCACCGTCGATCCATCTGCTCCTGCAGCTCAGTTGACAGACGCACGCCAGCAAGTGTCTGCCGATCCGTCTGCTCCACGCCATGCGGGCCTGGGCTTCTCTAACAAGTCCAGCGCAAAGCCGTCTGTTCCCGGCTCTGCGAGTCATGCAGATGCTCAAACTCCAGCATCGCAAACGACAGCGACGCCCTACGCGCCGTCTCGAGCGGCGCCTGTGTTCCCGGACTTGACCGTCAACGCTTTCGACTTCGATCAGATTGCCGGGAACAACGGAGAGGGTCAGGACGAGCTGAATGCTCTGCTCGCAGCTTTTCCGGGCTCCAAGGAGCTGGCTCCGGGCGAGTCGATGCTCGAAGACGATGCGGCCATGACGTGGTCGTTGCCTGCGTTCCAGCCTGAGGCCAGCAACGTCACAAGCAAATTGCCGTCTTTGACAGCAGAGTCTGATGATTTGACGAAGTCCAATGGCATCTCAACGCAGCGTGCGACTCCCGCCAAAGCAGTCTCTGTGGACGACGAAGAACGAATCATTCAAGCACCTTCGCAGCCACAGGCTGCGCGTGCTGTGGACAAGTCTCCAAGCCCAGCCGCACAGCTTGTGCCGGAGCCCGCGACCGAGAGAGTTGCAGCAGTGGAAAGCCAGCCCGAAGCGGAAGTGATGGAACAAGAGGAGACAGAGCTTGGCTTCGTCATCGATCTCGAAGGCGAAGACCCAGCCACAGCCTCGGCGGGCGCTCCGGTCACTTCATCCTCACACCGACCTGCACTTGGTGATGCTGTGCCAACCACTTCCAAGTCTAGTCGCAAGAAGAAGTTGCGTCAGCAGGCAAAGCCACGCCGCATCCCACGAGAAGGCGATTCCGACCTTGACTGGGGTAGCGATGGTCCGCCCGTCGATAAGAACAGCGACGACGACGTGGCCGAAGAAGACCATCTCGCCGCTGCAACGGCTGGCATCTCCATCACGCGCAGCAGGCACGAACGAGAGGAAATCACCGATCCTATCCTCCTCAAAGCCATCCGTGCCGACCGTCACGAGTGGTCTGACGACGACGACGATATCGCTATGGACGTGGCCAAGCCCAACAAGCGTCGCGGAGGTCAGCGTGCCAAACGCTCGCTCGCCAACCGTGCTGCTGCCTCGCGTGACGCTGCTCAGCTCGCGCGCAGCCGTAAGGCGGACCAGGATGCCATTGTCGCCGATTATATGGCGAACATTCTCAACCAGGCGAACGACACATCGGACGACGAGGACAAAGACGGTCTTTTCTCGAACGACGACATGGTCGTCGAGACGGTCAACGGAGACATGTCTGCGGGTGCTGTAGGGAAGGGCAAAGCCAAAGCCCGTCGGCTGTCGGACCAGCTCGACGACAAGACTGATCTGGACGCAATGATCCGCTTCATGAACGGTATGGATCCGCAGAAGGGTGGTCGTCAGCTTGGATTTGGTGATATTGAGGACGAGATTCACATGGATGAAGTGAAAGAGTGGCTTACGGAGAGCGAGGCGGAGAGCGACGATGACGATGAGGACGGTGAAGAGAGTCGTGCTGTGGGTGCTGGTGTTGACGTTGGTGCAGGCGCCGTCGTCGGAAAGGCTAGTCAGCCAGACGTCGGGGATGAAGACGACGAGGATGAGGACGAGGACGAGGATCTTGCTGAGCAGCTTCGCATCATTCTCGAGGATGACGATGATGAAAGCAGCGAGATCTTCAGCCAGGACTCCGAGTCGGATGACGACGACGACGACGATAGCGACGATGATGACTCGGATGATTCTGACGAAGGCATGTTCCGCGGCAAGAACTCGTGGGCCGATGAGGATGAAGAGTTCATTCGCGCTCTGTCGTCTCAAGTCGGCGGTGCTGGTATCGGCAGTGGCAAGTCAGCCTCATCCTCGAAGCGTCAGCAGAAGAAGCTTTTCAACGCCATCTCGCGTGGCGACTTTTCCGACCTCATGGACCTCGCGTCTGTCGAGAACGAGATCGACTCGGACGACCCCGCCTACGGCATGGGCTCGATCCCCACAGCGCGCAACGGCAAACGCAAAGGCCGCAAGTTCACCGACGACGATCTGTGGGCCGAGCAGCTGCAACAGCAATGGGACAAGGACCGCGCCAGCAAGGCTTCCAAGAAGCAACAGCGTCTCATGGAGCGCCAGGCTGCGGCGCTCAACCCATTCCCCAACACGCACGGCAAGGCGGGAAGCGGCAAGACCAAGTCGACCAAGAAGCAGGCCAAACTGGCGCGCAAAGCCGAGAAGCGCGAGATGCGAGCGAGCCTCAAGGCGCACTCGAACAGCGTGCTGTCGGCGGTCAATGCTGCTGGATCGATCGAAGCTGTCGATGCGTCTATACTGACGTTTGGGGGGCAGAGTGCTGCCGGCGACATCGCGTCGCTCGGATTGGACAAGCGATTCGCATTCAACATGGACGAGCTCAACCAGCAGATCCAGCACTTCCTCAACGAGCGCGGTCGCAACACGATGCGCTGTCAACCGATGGACAAGTTCGCGCGTGCTGAAGTGCACGCGCTCGCTGCGGCGTACAATCTGCAGTCGAAGTCGAAGGGGAAAGGCCGGGATCGTTTCCCGACGCTGATCAAGACGAGCAAGAGCGGCGTCAACGTGGATTACCGGAAAGTGAAGCGGATCGTCTACTCGAATGCGGGCGCTACTTTTGGCAATGATGCGGGTAGGAGTGATTTCAAGGATAAGGGAAGGAATAGGAAGGGCAAAGGCGGCGCGGGAGGCATGTATGGTGTTGGTGGGGGGACGGTGCCGAAGAATAGGGAGGGTGAGGAGGTCGGATTTGGAGCGGATAGGATTGGTGCGGATAACATCGGTCATAAGCTGTTGGCGGCGATGGGGTGGACGGAGGGTAGTGGGATCGGAAGCTCGCAGGGTATGGCGAATCCGGTTGCGGCTACGGTGAAGACTTCGCGTGGCGGTCTGGGCTTCTAGGCTTGCTGTACGTTTGGCGACTCGCAACATAGATCTCTTGAAGCTGAACACGGTCGGTCTGTGAAACGGTGTGCTGTGCGTTGCGTCCAGAAAGGTGACCTTGGCATACACGAAGAGGCGCACACACCGTCGTTCCAGGATGAATTTCCGCTCAAGTCATTGGTGAATGCGTATCTACATAGCGGATCTCTTGAGCATACATGTATCAGAGCTCGAACTTGCCACTTGTCCCCATCATCTGTTTGACCTTGTTCAAATTCGCGATCAGCCTATCTACCACTTCCGGGCTCTCCTCTGCAGTATCCTGTCCCAATTTCGCCCACAGCTGGTTGCTTGAAGCGATGAGCTTTTCCAGCATCCCGTCTGTCGCTGTCTGCGCTGCTGCTGCTGCTGAAGCTGAAGCGTTCGTCACCTCGGCAGTCACCGCCTTTGCCAGCTGCGGAGGCGGGGAGTTGCCGTATACGTAGTACAGTGCGCGCGTCGCCACCTGCTGGGCGTGTCGTGGGAAGTAGTGGTACAGCGAGTACCAGAGCAGCAGGGTGAGGGTGAGGAACACGACGATGACGAGGAACACCTCCCACGCTTCGAGCATGGAGAGCACAAAGGTGGCTTCGATGTTCCAGTAGGCTCGGAAGAGCTGGCGCTCGATGAGTTTGATCGGGTTCCATGTGAAGGCGTTGGCTGCCGCATAGGCGTCCCTGTGAGGCGTTTTGAGGGGGACATGTGTACCGTTGTGACCGTTGGCGCCGATAGTCGATGCGGTGGAGGAGGAAGAAGAAGGTGCAGTGGTAGCGGCAGAGGTGGATTTAGGTTGGGCTGCAGATGACGGATGAAGATGCTCCGGGGAAGAAGCGGTAGCTTTGGCCGCTGCCGATTTGCGTGTCTTGACTGCCATCTTGTTGCTGAAGTCGGACGGTTGATGGTGGGAGAAGAGAAGGAAGGCGATGGTGATGACAGAGAAGAGAAGGATGGTTTACACAAGGAAAAAGTTTCAAAACTTACACACACACACTCACGAGGCAACACAACCAACACGCTTAGAATCTCAAGCTTACGCTTAGCCGCTTATGCTCTTCCGCGTTGACTGCTTGGCGAGCCAGAAAGAGAGCAGAGAGAGCTTGTCGGCCCACGAGTTCCGTCACGCCGAAGCACCGCACCGCAGCGCACCGCAGCGCACACGCGCCGATTTGCGCCAAATTGTTAGGCTTTGGAGCGAGTGACATGCTGCGCTCAAAAACAATCGGGCGATGTGGAGCTGAGCTTGCGACAGCGGCTGAGCGCATGGGTCAACTCGAAAGTGACACACGACTTGACGTTCGTCTTCTCTTTCATCTTTCGACATCACCACACTCGAGTCGACGAAGCGGTCCTCTTCTGATCGCAAGGAGAGTCGGCAGAAAACGAACTCAAAATGGCCATCACTGTCCTGACCGGCATCGAGGACACTCTCGCGCTCATCCTCGAATGCGGTGCGGATCAAGCGCGAATCGAATCGACTCTCCTTCCAGCTCTGCGCAAGCTCTGTAGCAGCAACGCTTCGGTCGAAGCCGAGTCTTCTTCCCGCAGCGGCCCGAGCTCAAGTCGCAATCCAGCCAACACCGCTTCGGAAACAGTGCTATGCCAACCCATCCAAGGCAACGTCGACCCTCTGTCAGCCCTCGACCCAGCCGTGCACTCGGTAGGCATGCTCTACATCCTCGCTGCCAGAGCGACACATTCAGCAAGCTCCGCAGAAGACGCGACGATTCTACTACCGCACATCACGGCGTGGGTACAACGCTTCAACCCACCTCAGGTTCAGCTGGCAGGCGACAAGGTGACGCAGCTCGCAGCGAGCTTCTCGAGCTTGGGCGATCGCGTGACGAATCCGGAATCGGCGTTGCAGCTGTTGCAAGCGTTGGCGTCGAGGTTCTTGACCAGGTCGGAGAGCGTCACTAGCTTGCATCCCATGCTTGCATATGTGAGTTGTTGATCGAGTTGATGCTAGTGTGCGTCTTGTTTACTAACGGGTTCTTCCACGCGCTCCTACTTTGCTGTTGATAGCAATACCTCAAAACAGCACGCTACGCAGAAGCAGCAACGATGCTCATCGACCTTCCCCTCATCGACGCAGATACCTCAGTCACGCCGCTGACTCACTCCGATATCCTGCAGTACTTCTACTACTCGGCGCTCATCTATATCAAGCTCGATCGGTTGTATGACGCCATCGATGCGCTCGAGACTGTAAGTTGGCCCCCTCAAATTGCTTCCTGATCGTCGAGTCTCTAACGGGCTTGCCTTGCGACTGAATGTTCAACAGTGTATCTCGAGCCCAGCCCTGGCAGTCAGTGCGATCCACATGGACGCATACAAGAAGCTCGTGTTGGTCCAGCTCCTGGCAGACGGCAGGACCTCGCCAGTGCCCAAGTATACACCGCAGGCTGTTACGAGGACGTACAACAAGATTGCGCAACCGTATTCGGCCTTCGTGTCGGCGTACGAGAAGAACGATGCCAAGAGTGCGAACGAGGTGCACCGGATTGCGGAGGATAAGCGGGATGCGTTTCAGAAGGTGAGTAAGGAACATTTGCAATCTTGCTTCGGACAGAGAGCTGACGAGATTGATATGTTTGGTGACTGAACAGGATCGTAACGTCGGGTTGGTGAGACGATGTCTGGATGTCCACCGACAGCGAAGGATTCAAAGGCTGGGCGAGGTGTATAGCGCTCTTTCGCTGAGCGATATTGCGCGCAGGATCGGGGTGGACGGACCTGATGCGGTTCAGAGCGTGTATGGTGACGTGCAGGAGATCGTAAGTTCCCGTTCACCCCACATACGCCGCCGTCGCTCCTTCACTAAACTCTTTCTCCTTCGGATACCAACAGGTACGCAAAGGATGGATCCACGCCACCCTATCACCCCCTCCCTCGTCCACCACCTCATCCGCCCCTTCCGGCGACTGGATCGTTCGGTTCGACACCTTTGGCGGCGACTCTTACACTTCCAGCTCGTCCATCTCTTTGCTGGAATCCAAGATCCAAACGGCAAAACAGTGGCAGACGCTGCTACAGCAGAGGGACAGGCAGGTGGAGAAGAGCCATGCTTACCTGACGAGAGGGTTGAAGATGCGCGATGCGAGGACGGCAGGTGCGGATGCGTTTTCGGGTGCGGCGGATGAGTTTGATGATGCTGATTACTGATGTAGCTGTCCGCAATGCGAGGGTGACACCAGCGTATTGAAGTGATGAGTGTGGCTCTGCCTGCGAGAACTCTATGCAGCAAAGTGTGAAGGTCGAAGTCCTGATGAGCATGCTGTATGACAGTGTAAGGCGTTGAGGAGCGTGTTTATATTTCGGCCGGAATAATTTCACCGCGCATTTCAACAGCTGCCACCCTCACACCTTGACACGCACAGACTCTGATCTTTTTCCAACACCATCCTCAACCCTCTTCCGATCCGCATTCACACCAACACTCACTCTTCCTCTCAGCAACCGCTTTCACACACCTCTCGATATACTACACGATGGTCAAACGGTCCGCACAATGCAAGTTTCCCGTAGCACGAATCAAAAAGATCATGCAAGCCGACGAAGATGTCGGGAAAGTGGCGCAGGCGACGCCTGTTTTGATTTGTAGGTCTTGCCCCAATCCTTACCATATCCCTATCATTGCGTATATAGTACTGACGATTCTTCCTTGGTGGAACAGCGAAAGCACTGGAACTCTTCATGGCGAGCATCGTGGAAGAAACGGTCAAGGAAACGAGGAGTAGAGGGGCGAAAAAGATGACTCCTTACCATGTGTAAGTCCACATACACCTTTCTTATACCGTCCAAGGATTCACTGCTGACATCTGTGCTCGGAATGACTCCTCGCGGGATGGACAGCAAACGCACAGTGCACACCAACGAAACCTTCGACTTTCTCAAAGACATCGTTGCAAAGGTTCCCGATCCGGTCGAGACGGAGAGCGCGAGTTCGGCAGCGGCAGGTGACAACCGCGGTGGCAAGCGGAGGAAGACGGCCAAGAGCGGGGAGGAGTCGGATTGAATGCTTCCCCCCTCTTCACCCCCTCTTCGCATGTTTGTGTGCCGCCTTTCGATCCCTTTGATTACGTGTAACCCGATATCCCCAGCTTTGTTTCTCGTCTACGCAACTGCAATTGTACTTTTATGCTCGCCTCCAAGGCTAACAGCTGCTGTCTGTGACCTGTTAGTGAGTGTCATTCGCGAAGACGGACGCTGCTCTGTGAAAAGGTTAGACGAGGTTGATCTCCATCAGGAGGTGAGGGAGTCCTGCGATTAAAATCGGAACTGTTAGAGCACAGCACACAGCCGCCAGCTTGCGCAACGTGGGAGGCAAGCCATGGCTGAGGCGCTCGCTCTCTTTCGACAGCGTAATCTCTTGAAATTTCGGGCCCCTTGCCTGAGCCTTCTTGGCCTCGCCAAAAAATTCACGGCAAAGTGCAGCAGAGAGAGAGGTGAGTGTGTGTGTGTGTCTCGCCTTGTGCTTTTGCTGCTGCTGCTGCTGCTGCTGCTGCGCCACTCACTCGCTGTGTGCCTTTTGGCTCTTTCCCGCGCGGCCTGCAGCAGCGACTCGACTCCACACACGCTGCACACAGCACACTCACACTCGAGCTCTTGACACCAACTTATCTCTCACACACACACCTCTTCTCTGTGAAGTTCATCATCTGCCCACCATCCTACTACATCGACTTGTTCTCTCTCCTCATCGAAGCAACACACATCGCTCGATCGCGATCTCCGCCAAATCGCAGCAACGGATCTGGATCTCGAGCTGTACCTTTCCGCCTTCCTAGCTCTCGAAACGAAAACTCAGCCTTTCACCAACGAACGCAAGGCTTGCGATAACCTTTGATCGCGCATACATCATCAGCATTCCTCTCGACTGCTGAAAACTCTCTCGACTCCCGTATACACTGCACAATCCGTCACAATGTCTGCCCAGGCCAACAACGCTGCTACCGACGCCAATGCTGCTGGTGCCGCAACCGCCGCCGCCGCCCCTCAGAAGCCTTTCCAGACCAAACTAGTTCTCCTCGGCGAGGCTGCAGTCGGCAAATCCTCCGTCGTCCTCCGCTTCGTCCAGAACGATTTCCAGGAGAACAAGGAGCCTACCATCGGTGCCGCTTTCCTCACCGTAAGTGTGCCGCGCTGCGATGATCATCACGTCTCGATCTGCACCCGACTGACATCTTATCCCCCTCTCTTTTTTCTACTCAACAGCAAAAATGCCGCCTCGAAGACCGTCTCATCAAGTTTGAAATCTGGGACACTGCGGGACAGGAACGCTTCCACTCGCTCGCACCCATGTACTACCGCAACGCCCAAGCTTCGGCCGTCATCTACGACGTCACCAAGGCGAGCTCGTTCGAAAAAGCCAAATCCTGGGTCAAGGAGTTGCAGCGTCAGGCCAACCCGAACATCGTCATTGCGCTGGTGGGCAACAAGATCGATCTGCTCAACGAGCCCAGCTCGTCGACGAACGAAGATGCGGAGGAAGAGGACGACGACGAGACGGCGACGACTACACCCGAAGCAGCAGCGGAGTCGTTGAGGGCGGTACCGAAGGACGAGGCGGAGGCGTATGCGAAGGAAGGCGGGCTGCTGTTCTTCGAGACGTCAGCCAAGACGGGCGAAGGAGTGGTCGAGGTGTTTACAGAGATCGCAAAGAAGATCCCGATCGATCTGCATTTGGCTAGGAATGCCGCGGCCGGTGCAACTGGGAGCGGGGGTAGACAGGCGAGTGGAAGTCAGGCCGGTGGAGTGGATCTGCAGGATGCGAACCAGCAGGCGGGTAGGAAGGATGCTTGCAACTGTTGATTCTTAGATGACGAGGTTAGGGACTCGTTTTTTTGTGTACATATACCAGTTGGCTGCTGATTAGCTAGTTTATTGCCTGTCATTATCTTTTCGTTGGTTGTCGTGTGCGGTGGCTGTGATGGATGAGAGCGTTGTGAGTGCGCTACAGAGCGTGGATCTGTGCTTCTTTGTGGTGAAGGCGAGGACGAGGCTTGCGAAAAAGGTTGAAAGTGTTATATCGATCATATCTGTTGCCGCTGAGAAAATCGAGAGAGCGGTGAGCTGACGTCGCCGTGTCGAGTTCGGCGTCCAACGCACGAAGCAGCTTTCTGAAAGTGGACCGTCGAAAGTGGACACGTAGCAAAGTCAATTTTAGCTCGTGCAAGCTCGCTGCGTGCAGATCTTCCAGCTCGGAATGCGTTGGAAAGAGCAACACCTCGACCAACATTCGCTTCTTCCTCGTTTCGTTCAATACCATCATCACCCCTTCTACGCAACACACGCAACGACTGGTTGCTGCTTCATCGAACGACAGCACTGCGATTCTATACACCTACCCCACGTATCCGGTTCGACTATAGACTTGCCGCCGTAAGTGGCTCGAGTGCACACACCATGCGCATCACAACAGGTGCTGGCCGCGGTCGCATCGGAACAGCCTTTAGCATGCTCCTCGTCGTAGCTCTGCTGGCTCTCACTCTGCTCGCGTCACCAGCGACAGCGATGGGCGTCGTCGCCTTCGACTACGGCACGGAATGGATGAAGGTCTCGCTCGTCAAGCCCGGTCTGCCGTTCGACGTCGTGCTCGATCGCGATTCCAAACGCAAGATCCAGTCCGCAGTCTCTTTCAAGAAATGGGGTCTCGACGAAGAGAACCTCTTTGGCACCAACGCTTACAACCACGCCACCCGCGAGCCAAAACAGTCGTTCTACGGTCTCAAGACGCTCCTCGGTCGAACGACGGGCGAAGAGGATAAGGAATACGTCGACCTGTACAAGAGCATCTTTGGCAACGATGTGGTCAGCTCCGATCGTGGCACCTGCTCGCTAAAGAGGCCGTTTGAAGCGGACCCGAAGCTGTCCTCGTTGCCTGTCTTGACGGTCGAAGAGCTGGTCGGAATGCAGTTGGAATACGCAAAGAAGTTGGCGGAAGAGACGGCGGGCGAGCGGATCAACCCTTCGCTGCCCTCAGGCTTCAACATTGGCTCGTTCGGTGGGCTGGACGCTGTCGTGACCGTGCCAGCTTACTTCAATGCGCAGGAGCGACAGGCGATCGTAGACGCTTCCACTCTCGCCGGGTTCAGACCTAGGCTCGTATCGGACGGTGCAGCTGCTGCGGTCAACTATGCTCAGACGCGTACGTTCGCTCAGCCTGAGAAGCATCTGTTCTTCGACGTTGGGTCGGGATCGGTGCGCGCTACCGTGGTCGAGTTCAGCACCAAGCCTGTGGTGATCGATTCGATTCTGTCAGTGGGTAAAGCGCAGAAGGAAGCCACCATTGTTGACGTCAAGGGCGTCGGCTGGGAGCGCAACGTCGGCGGACTGCGATTCGATCTCATTCTCAGGGACAAGCTGGCGGCTGAATTTGACGCAAAGCACGGCAAGCAGATCGGTGGCTCGATTCGAGACAACCTGCGCGCCATGGCGAGGTTGCTCAAGGAGGCCAACCGCGTCAAGCACATTCTCAGCGCCAACGATGCCGCTTCCAGCAGCGTCGAGAGCCTGGTCGACGACATTGACTTCCGAACCATGATCCAGCGACAGGACTTTGAAGACGCTGTCACCGCAGCTGGGCTTGTACCCAAGTTCACCTCGCCTATCGACCAGGCGTTGGCCAATGCCGGGTTGAAGCTGAGCGATGTCAACAGCATCGTGTTGGTGGGTGGCAGTACGCGTGTGCCGCTGGTGCAGAACGCGCTGCGCGAGGCGGGCATCCCAGACTCGAAGCTGGCTCAGAACGTCAACGCCGACGAAGCGGCAGTGATGGGCGCCGCTTTCTACGGTGCCAGCTTCAACCCGCAGTTCCGCATGAAGGAGATCCGAGCGTACGACCTCATCCCGTACGCAGTCAACCTCAAAGAAGCCGACGGGAAAGAAGAGATCATCTTCCCGGCCGCTTCTTACCAGACGGATCAAGTGCTGCGACAGTACGACAACGTCAAGGAGGACTTTGTCTTTGAACTCGAGTACGACGCCGCCTCGCAAAAGGCGCTTGGAGCCAGCACGGATCGTGCGATCTCGATGGTCGAGGTTACGGGCATCGATGATGTGCTGAAGGACATCAAGGCGAGTGGACAGTTGGATCAGGTGGATACTCATCTGAACTTGACGGTTAGCAGCCGACCGCTGGGTACGTATGCGGTGGAGAATATTGTGATGGTGATCAAGCCGAAGGCCGGAGGCGGGATTGCGGGTGCGCTCAAGTCGTTCTTTGGTGTTGCGACGCCTAAGAAGGCGGCGAGCAACACTACCGCTACGAACGGAACTGCGTCGGCGGACAAGAACGACACGACGACCGATGGTGACGATGCTGAGGCTCCAGCTGACGGTGCGGAGGGAGATGAGACTCTGTCTTCGGTGCCTGCCAAGGACAAGATCGTCCGACTCACCGCACGAGCCATCCCCCAGAACGACGCCGTCCGACCCATGTCTGGCGAGGAGATCAAGCGCAGCAAGGACAAGCTGTGGACCATGTCTCAGGCAGCCACACGCAAAGCGGCCCGCGAAGAGGCGCGCAACGCCATCGAATCGTACCTCTACCGCGTTCGTGATCTGGTCGAAGATCCCACTTTCGCCTCGGTGTCCAAACCCTCTGAACGCACTTCGATCACGTCCAAGACCGACGAGCTCTCGGCATGGCTCTCCGAGGACGGCGAGACCGCCGACACGTCGACGCTCAAACTCAAGCGTGCCTCGCTCGAGTCGCTCATCAAACCGCTCGAAACGCGCCTCTCGCAGAACAAGTTGCGAGCAGCATCGTTCGCCGAGTTCGAAACGTCGCTCGCCGACGCACGAGCCTTCGTCGCCGAGGCGAAAGCCAACCTGACCGCTGCGATCGAGGCCAACCAGTCGAGCAAGTACAGCGTCACAGAGCTGGATGCGTTGAGTGCCACGATCGAGAAGGATGCAGAGTGGTTCGAAAAGGGCAAGAAGCTGCAAGAGAAAAAGGGACCGGCGGACGACCCGGCACTGTTGAGTGGTGATGTCGATGCAAGGAGGAGGAAGGTGGGCGAGCAGATTGGGAAGATGAAGAGGAGGAAGATTGCCAAGACGAGGCCGAGTAAGAAGGTGAAGGAGGAGAAGGAGAAGAAGGAAGAAAAGAAGGAGGACAAGAAGGAGGACGAGGTTCCGCCACGACACGAGGAGCTTTGAGAGGGAAACCTCGTCGTTCGGGTATTGGAAAGCGGTCGTTGCTTCGAATCGCGCGCTGCTCTGAGTTGTGCTATCTTTACAATGCGATTACGTTCTAGATTCAATGATTGTGGTCGCCGTGCTGTGTCGTCCTGAAGAGCGCTTACTTGTTGAGTTGATGTCGGTTGCCCCAAGCGCGTCCTGCGCAAAGCGGCGGCGGAAAGGGTCCTTGCTTGGCTGCAAGATTTCGAGCTTCGACTTTCCGACGCTCTTTCGCTTCCGCTGCCGTGTGCAGCCACAAATTAAAAGGGTTTGCCGCCAGCTGGAAGTGGAGCAGAGTCAAGCAAGCTGGCGGGAAGAAGTCACAACACATCTTGAAGATAGACCAACACCATCACAACCCAAGCACAATCTCTCACCTCACCTCACGGATCTCTATCGACTGGAATCTCCTTATCTATTCTTGCGCTGTAGAGCGAGCTTCGTTGCGCTTCATAGACGCTGATACACTGCACAGAGGCTGCTAAGAAGAGCTCTGAATTACAACGGAGGAAGGCGGAAAGGTCGTCGACGTTGCACAGATCTGGTCCAGAAGCATCGCTGGATACGGTTCCTCTCACCGCATCGTGTCAGTTGTCAACCTCAGCTCGGTGAACGAATCTGTCACCGTCGGTGACGAGAACCGTCCTCGCAACTAGATCCTGGCTCTTTTTTTCCCGCCGCAGAACGGCATCCACTTCCCGCAGCTCCAACCGCACCATTTTCCCGCCTTTCGCACACAAAGTTCGCCAATCGAAATGCCATCGTCCACAGCTTCTCCATCTCCAACCAAGCTCGGCGGCCCCTCTGCCTCACAGCGCTCCAACAACGGCGGATCGGTATCGCCGACCAAACCCTCGTCCGCTTCAGCTTCGCGTGCTGGTACGCCCGCTGGCAGCGGCAACGGTCTCCCCTCCTTCCAGCGCCTCCCCACCGCCGCTCCTCCGACCCGACACATCCCGCCAGGCTGCCAGCATCTCGGCTCTCTACTGCAGCTCGGTGCCTCCTCCCCCTCGAAAACTTCCTCTGCTACCACCACCAAAATCAAATCCGAAGAAGGCGACGATGCAGCAGGTAGTACAAGCTTCGACACTCTCCCCACCGTCACCAAATCGTACCTCAAACGCTACATCGCTGGCTTACGATGGGGCGCCCAAATCCGCACCGGCTACGTCAAGATGATGGACGACGACGAAAAGGCGGCCGAGCTGGCGAAATACAACCAAGAGGTGGCGAAAGCGAACAAGCAGGGTAAACAGAGCAAGAAGCGTCGCAAACTCGACTATCCTCAATGTTCCACGTGCCAGGCGGACATGCTTCGACCGTTCATCTGCTTAGAGTGCGCCTACACAGCCTGCTTCTCGCCGCCGATCGATGACGATCCGACCGCGGTAACGCGTACGCTGGCGGACAGCCACATGATCCAGCATCTTAGGGGCAAGAAACACGCGTTTGCGTTCGACCTGATGTACGGCCATGTGTACTGCGCCGAGTGCAAGGACTTCGTCCATGATCCGCTGCTCGAGTCGATCCAGCGACACGAAGCCTGCCGCGTCGGCGACAAGGTTTTGGGCCAGCAGTTCGGACCTTCCAAGACGACGGTGGAAAGTCTGTTCCCGCCATCGGATGCGGCGGGGGCGGCGATGGCCAAGTTTTACCAGGCGGATACGTCGAGTGTGGCTTGCCGCGTACCGAGAGGGCTGAGGAACATGGGCGCTACGTGCTATATGAACGTCATCGTTCAGGCGTTCTTGCACAATCCGCTGCTGAGGAACTATTTCCTTTCGGATCGACATAACCCATCGCTGTGCAACGGAGCAAAGACGTGCTTGGCTTGCGAGATGGACAAGATTTTCGCAGAGTTTTATTCGTCGGATCCCGGTGCGGCTGGCGGTGCGTCTGAGTCTGGGTCTGGTGCGAGTGGTGCGCCGGGTGCGATCGTGGGCAACGGTGCAGCTAGCGAAACCAGCGCGGCTGGACCGGCAGCCAAGGGGCCTCACGGCCCAACCTCGTTCCTGTACTGCGTCTGGGTCGACCAGGCCAGCAGCGAGCTTGGCCAGGCAGGGCAGCACGACGCACACGAACTCTTCATCTCGGCTCTCAACTCGATCCACACCGCGCTCACGAGTCGAGCTCTCGAACGTTCGTCGCTGCCTTGTTTTGCGTACGACCACTCGGACGCGCTCAACCTGCTTTTCGATCATTTCGAAGGCGGAGGTGGCTCGGGCAACCAGTCGGAAGACGAGGGTACGGGGCACAGCGGTACGCCCATGGGTGCAGCAGCTACCAGCGGGGTGGCTTCGTGTCCCTGTGTCGTTCACCGTACGTTTGCGGGTCAGCTGCAGTCCGACGTAAAATGCCAGCGATGTGGCAAGGTCAACACCACGCGAGATCCGATGTTGGATCTCAGTCTGGACGTCCGTCCTGAATCGATGCGGCGTGGCAATGCTGCGCTCAACGGGGTCAACGGGAACAAGGCGAAGCTGGTCAACGGTAAACCGGCGGGGTTGAACGGCAACGGTGTCAACGGAGGGGAAGGTGAGGAAGAGCAACACCTCACGATCTGTCTGCAGAGGTACTGCTCCGAGGAGAAGCTGGGCAACAACGATTACGCGTGTACGGCGTGCGGGGGCAGTGCGTCGGCGACCAAGCAGTTGAGCCTGTACCGCTTGCCCCCCGTGCTGTGCATCCAGCTGAAGCGGTTCGAACATACTTCGTCGGCGGCCAAGATCGATACCAAAGTGCGGTTCCCGGCGGTACTGGATGTGAGGCAGTTTTCGACCGCCGAGATTCGGGCGCCTGACGGGAACGCTGCGGCTGCGAACGGGGCGCCGCCGTCGAGCAGGGATAGCGGGCTGCTGGCGAATCCGGATCCTGAGTAAGTTGCCGCCGCCATCCGCACTTTCGCTGTAGAGTCCACATTACTGACCTTGTCTCATCTCATCTCTGGTTCCGATAGGGCATACCTCTACGACCTCTTCACAGTCGTCGTCCACGAAGGCTCGATGAACACGGGTCATTACACCAACTTTTGCAAATGGAGAGGCAGCTGGTACAGGTTCGACGACGATAAGGTGCAACCCACGAGCGAGGCGGTTGTTCTACAGGCGAGAGCGTATCAGTTGTGTTATCGAAGGAGGTTGTTGAAGAACGTGAATGGGTCAGCGAGGGAGCGGTCGAGTGCGTAGCGCACAGCAGTTAGATACAGGTCGCTTATTAATGTGTGCAAGGCCTTGCAATACAGAGGTTACATAGAACAGGATGAGTGTGGGTCCGGTGGTGATGGTGAAACAGAAGATCCGGCCTGAACGAAAATCGCGTCACTTGGGCAAGCCATGTGGTCGGTTGTGGGTTCTGGCGAATCGGCAAGATGACGCCAGCGTGCGCGGGACAACTCTTTTGCATGTGTGTTTTTCTAGAAATTTTAAGCGCACACTCTGTCTCCACACAAGTGCAGGAGCAACAAGAGACTTTGGCTGCAGGGTCGCGAATCTCTCAAACTCCGGTTCTTACGGGGGTCGGGCCGAAGTGACACGGTTAGAGGAACAGCTCAGCCACGCTTTGCGCTTCTGCTGTTGTTGTAGGGCCAAGCTTGGAAGCTTCTCGTAAGCTCATCGGTGCGAGCTTGTACGGAGTGCGTTTCTGGGCGGTGCTGGTCCGTTGCTTGCTACCATCACCGCAAACATCGTTCCTTCTTTGGTCCGTCACCGGCACGCAGGTAATCGACTCGACATCACAAATATTGCTCCTTCATCACAGAAAGCTCGTCCCACCATCCACGTCATCTTTTTGGGACCGCATTCAATCGTCCCACGCACTTTGCTATATTTGACCGCACACATAGAGGCCGTGGCGACGTTTCGACCGCCCAACATCCTCGGTTCAAACAAAACCACGCATAGAATCAACACCGCCACTTACAGATCGCTCTGCCAGCTACGCACGAAGTGCTGATGAGCACTACCACTACGACCACCACCAATTGAGCCGTCCGCATAGAGCTCCATTGCTTCGTTTGGCACTGCAAGATGGCGTTCGGCGACACCTCCTCGCCCACGTCTCCCGGCAGCACCGACCACTCGGCTCTACTGTCCACACACATCATCCCTCACTCGGCTTCCGAACCACCCAAACCCTCTTCGCTATCCAGCCATTCGATCCACGCCGCAGCTGCACCGCACAGCCGCACCGAACCGGACAACTCCACCTCGACCGAATCGACCTCACCAGCACCACTGCCACCCGTCGACCACGAAACATTCTCCACCCTGCGCCCCACCACCTCTCCCCACCCTCACGAGACGGTCGCCTACACCGCCGCCGCCTCGGCCCGCGGCCGCAGCCTCGACCACCACGGCAACTTTGCGCCGGACCACGATCCTCGACGCACCTCGATCCCCTCCCCCGCAACCGTGATCAAGAACCTCCCCGATGCAGCCAGCAGGACGCTCAACACCACCGTCGCCGCCCCCGTGCGCACGCTCGACACGATCAAGTCGAAGCTCCAGTCGCCCAGCACAGCGAGGAAGAGCAAAAGCGAGATCCCTCACTCGCTCAGTCAGGTCGAAAGGGATCTGAGGCACAACAAGGACGCACCGGGGAACCTGGATAAACCGACCAAGAGCGGCTCGTTTAGCTCGTTGCTGGGTAGAGGAAGGTCGCAGAAGTCCAAACCGGCGGTGTCGGCGCTGATGGCGAAGGGCCCGCGCAGGGCGGATTCTGCCGAGGTTGCGGTAGGAGAAGAAGGTGCAAGAGAGGAGGAGGAGGAAGAAGAAGAAGACGCCGAGGTGGTGCAGCAGAGGATAAAGGAGCAGCAGAAGAGGTTGGAGGAGCTGGATGAGGCGCAGACGATGGGTTTGCTCAGGACGAGGCAGGAAGCTGGGGTCCAGGAGGCGGAGGAGGAGGCGGTGGAGCCGACGTCGCCGACCAAGTCGGGTTGGTTGGTAGGGTTGCCGTTGTTTGGGCATGCAGGGCCGTCGAAAGATCAGCATGAGCAGGAGGGTGGAGCATCGTCGTCGAGGCGGAGCAGTTTCAGGCGCAGTCGAAGCCGACGTCGCCAACCCACCGGTGAGGGCGACGATGGAGACAGCAGAGACGGTCTGCGACGAGCCAACTCCGAAAAGCTTTCTTCCAGCCAACCTGCAGAGGATGGTGGACGTCGGCGCTCCCACACACGCTCCGCCTCCGCCTCCCGCGCCGCAGCGGCCCGCAGCAAATCTCGAAGCGGCACAACTTTCCACCCGCCCCGCCGACAATCGCTCACCTGGACGTCCAAGCTGCGCACCAAGATCCCCATCAAAGAATTCCCGCTGCAAGGCTCGGGCCTCGAATCCGAGTTCAACCAGGAATGCCCGCTCTGGGCGCGCCAGCCGTACAAGTACATGTACTTTTCCTACTTTGGCCTCTCGATCGGTCTCTACCACCTGCCGCGGTGGGCGGTCTCGTCGATCCTACCCTCGCACCGGGGTCGACCGGATTGGAGCTGGAAGAAGGCGACCATGGTCAAGCTGTACCGGCACGGGTGCCAGCTGACGTTCCGGACGCGGACGAGCTTGGGCAGGGATCTGGGCAAGGAGGTGCCGCACAGCAAGACGGTGAGGTGCAAGTTTGCCTGGGTCGACCCGGTGGGGGAGGCGGATGTGAGGGGGGAGCTGAGGAGGGCGATGGAGGTGCAGGGGGTGGGGGCGCAGAGGACGTGCGGGTTTTGGTACGGCGATGTGGCCAAGCAGGGGAAGGGCAAGAAGGAGGCGACGCCGACGCAGGAGGATGTGGATGCGCTGCGTGAGTCCGAGGCGAGCTTCGGCGCGGGTTCGCAGAGCAGCGGCAATTCTGGAAGGAGTTCGCAGAAGGAAGCAGCGGGTGGGGTGGGTAGACCAGCAGAACCGGGCGAGAAGGTGTTGTACCACTTGCACGGCGGAGCGTACTGGATCGGAACAGCGCACGAGAAGGACGTTACGGCCGCGGTGAACACCGAGAGTCTGCGGTATATGGCGGAGATCTACAAGGCTAGAGAGGGCGCCAGTAAAGATGGATCGATTAGCAAGACCGAACCCGCCGGCGATGCAGCTCGCAATGCCATTCCCCACGGCGGTACCGGATCGTCATCATCCAGTTCATCCTCTTCAGCTTCTCCCTACGCCAACAAGCTCCTCCGATCCTTCAGCCTAGACTACCGACTGTGCGTCCCCGGTCGCCCCCGTGCCGGCTCCTACCCAGCCGCTTTGCTCGACGCGCTCAGCGGCTACCTCTACCTCGTCCGCGACCTCGGCTTCAGCCCGTCGAACATCATCGTCGCCGGCGACTCTGCCGGGGGCAACCTCGCCATGGCGCTCTGCCGATACCTGCGCGACGAAGGCGAGAGCGTCGCGGCGCAACCGGGCGCGCTGCTGCTCATGTCGCCGTGGGTCGACGTTTCGCGCTCCCACTCGGGTCCTACGGGCGCGCCGAATCTCGACTCGAGCGTGCACACGAACCAGGACTCGGACATCATCTCTTCGCTGATCGCGTTCCGCAACACCGCCGTGTCGGCGTTCCTGGGCGATCTGCCGGCGAGGGAGACGTACCGCAACCCGTACATCTCGCCCGTCTCGCTGCAACTGCCGTTGGAGAGAGGCGGTTCGCCGCCGTTCTACGGCTTCCACGGGTTCCCCAAGAAGATCTACATCACCACAGGGTCGGCAGAGATCAGCTACGACCAGCACCTCACGCTCGCCCACCGTCTCGCAGCGGGCACGAGGAGAGGCAGGCCGGTGTACGCAGGCGACAGGCTGTCCGTCGGCTGCAACGCGAGGGAGATGGCCGAGAGGAGGGACAGGCCGAGGCCCAAGGAGATGCTGGACGAGCAGCAGCGCGGGATCGGCGTGACGCCGATGGAGGAGATGGATGGGTTCGGGATGAGTGCGGTCGATGGCGAGGAGGCTGGAGAGCAGAAGGGGAAACGGAGGATGCATGCTTCGCCGCCGCCGGAACCAGAGGAGAAAGAGGACAGAGAGGTGGTGCTGGATGAGGTCAAGGATGCGGTTCACGACTATCTGCTCTTCAAGTGGTTCGAACCGGAGCGCTCGTCGACGTGGAGAAGGATTGCAAAGTGGATCGATGAAATCTAAGTGCTCACTCTTTCCGATCAGGCTTTTGATGTGCGGTTGGTCGTGCAATGCAACTGTTCTTCGAGGGGGGGTATAATGCGTAACTTAGTGATACAATGTGCGTGTTCTTTTACAGTGTCTTCATGTGTTCACGGTGTTCACGTCGACTTCCAATCGTCCTTTTCGTCGTCCCAGTCGGTCGCTAAGCCGCCGTAGTAGGCAGTGAGGCTAGACAGCTTTGCGCCGTAGTTGACGTACTGGTATTCGACTTTGACCTGCGTTTCCGGAGGCTCGAGGTGTTGTGTGAGAGCCGAGAGCTGTTTGAGGTCGGTGTTTCGAGGCAGGTAGTATGCGATGTTGTTGGTGGCGAAAGCTTTCCGCACCTGCGTGAAGAGCTCCGTACCGTCCAGGGGCAGCGTCGATGAGAGATAATACGTCTCGCTGCTGGATGCGTAGTCTACGCCTCCCCATGGTGGGGATAGAAAGACGGCTTCTGTCTTGTTCACATCCTCCGCGGTTATACCCTTCCACACCTCGCCTTGCTCTCCCGCTCCACCCTCTCTCCATTCCGCCAACTTCTTGAGAAGTTCGACACTATCTCCCTGCACAAACATGATCCTCTCCTCGACGCCATACACGCTCGCATTCCACCTCGCCAACCTCAGCTTGACCTCGTCCAGCTCTACCGCCACCACCTTGCCGCACGTCATCGCAAACTGGATCGCGTTCCCCCCCGCGCCCGCAAACAGATCCACCACCACGCCGTCCGCAGCACACCTCTTCGCTATCCGAAAAGCGACCGCTTCCGGCGTGACCGAGTACCACGACTGCTCGTCGAGCAGGCAGCCGGAGGAGTAGAGGGAGAAGAGGGAGAAGCGGTGGCGCCAGTATTTGAGGAGAGGGGGCGGGAAGGAGGAGGGGTGGACGAGACAGTGTGGTAGCAGCGAGGTGTATTCCTCGGAGAGGGTGGAGGGGTCGAGATCGGGGTGGTAGGCGCTGAGATTGTGGGTGGAGGAGGAGGAGGAGGAGTAGGAGGGGTCGAGGTGGGAGACGTAGGAGGCGACGGATGTGCGTTTGCGTTTCTTTGGCATTGTTTGTATGTGTGCGTGTGGTTTTGAGAGGCTGGTAGGTGAGATGGGGTTCGACAAGAAGAAGAGAGAAGAGCTGGTTCAGGGTTTTGACGTTGTTGGACCCTGAATCGGCCAACACCAAAAATCCCAACTTGTGATTGCACAGCGATCTTACAATATGGGAAATTCGGACACCTGCGCTTGATCAGGCAGGTCTCTCTCGGTCATACGCAAAGCCCCTGTGTTTTGACCAACACCTCAACGCGCTGCTCTGCCAGCAACAAACGACGCTTCGGGGGGCCGCACCCTCGAATGGATCCCTTCACTTCCGATCGTCACCAGCAGCACCTCAGGGTATCGAGCACGACCTGTACTCACTTTCCATGGAACCACAGCAAAGAGCCTGACTTGTTCGAAGCGGTGCATGCGTTGTTTGATG
The DNA here is from genome assembly GCA_001748505.1 of Sporisorium iseilematis-ciliati. Lineage (NCBI taxonomy): Eukaryota > Fungi > Basidiomycota > Ustilaginomycetes > Ustilaginales > Ustilaginaceae > Sporisorium > Sporisorium iseilematis-ciliati. Next base: position 34,981 of record MJEU01000078.1, on the reverse strand, counting down.
AGCTCGACAGCGGAGTGTGTGGGTTGACAGTCTACGCGCCAATTTGAGAGCGAGAAAAGAGTTGCGCGGCAACACTCTCTCCTATTTTGGCTGAGTGTGTGCGAATTTGCCCCTTTTTTCCACCAGGGTCACAGTTGATGCATGCGATGCAGTGTGTGCAGGGAAACCCCTCAGGCGAGAGTGAGTGAGTGTGAGAGAGAGCCGAAACCAACACTTTCGATGGAGGCGCAGCGAGCGTATCTTTGCTCTCTCTCCACCGCTCGTCATTCCATCGACTCTTTCCCGTCCATTCGAACAACGGTTACTCTTTTCGATCCGATCCTCGACTTGGAACGCAAGATTTTGCATTCGAAACAGCACCGAGAAGCAAGGTCCTATCCACTACCACCGCCACCAAGCATACATCGAGCATTATCGGCTTTCGTGAGCGGCAAAACACCATCCGCAAGATCGCAACGCTAGCATCGCCATCCACCATCCATACGGCAAATCTCTACCCCGTAGCGAAAGAAAGCACCGATGAACTTCATCTTCAAATCCAAATCCCGCACACCGCAGGACCTCGTCCGCCACCTACGCGATACCATCCTCCGCCTCGACTCTTCCTCGCCTCTTGGCGGGAGCAACTCGTCCAACTCGCTGCACAACCACTACTCTTCCTCGTCGTCCTCTTCCACTGCTACCTCCTCATCATCCGGATCCTCCTCCATCCCCGCCTCTTCCTCCAGCTCGTCGTCGACCGAAGCGCGCCGCAAAGCGACCGAAGAGGTCTCGAAGACGCTCTGCAGCATCAAGACCATCCTGTTCGGCGAGGGGGACGCCGATCCGCAGCCGGAGCAGGTGGCGCAGCTGGCGACCGAGGTGTACTCGAACGACGTGCTCCAGCTGCTCGTCGCGCACATCGCCAAGTTCGAGTTCGAAGCCAAGAAGGACGTCAGCGCCATCTTCAACGTGCTGCTGCGTCGGCAGATCGGAGCGCGGTCGCCGACGGTCGAGTACCTCGCGACGCGGCCGGACGTGGTGTTCCTCGCGCTGCGCGGCTACGAGAATCCCGAAGTGGCGTTGAACACGGGCATGATCCTGCGCGAGATGCTGCGCCACGAACCGCTCGCCAAGCTGCTCCTCCACAGCGAAAAGTTCTACACCTTCACCGACTACATCGAACAGACCACCTTCGGCGTCAGCTGCGACGCCTTCAGCAACTTCAAGGACACGCTGACGCGCCACAAGCCCATGGTGGCGGCTTACCTCGAGCACCACTACGACCGCTTCTTCGCCGCCTACACGCAGCTCCTGACGAGTCCCAACTACGTCACCAAACGGCAGTCGCTCAAGCTCCTCGGCGAGATCCTGCTCGATCGGACGAATTTTACGGTGATGACGAGGTACATTTCATCGGAGGACAACCTAAAGATGATGATGAACCTGCTGAGGGATCGAAGCAAGAACATCCAGTTCGAAGCGTTCCACGTCTTCAAGGTTTTCGTCGCCAACCCGAAGAAGCCGGCGGGCATCGAGAGCATACTGCGGAGGAACAGGGAGAGGCTGGTCAAGTTCTTGGGCGAGTTCCACAACGACAAGGACGACGAACAGTTTGTGGATGAAAAGCAGTATGTGGTCAGTATCATCGAGGCCACGGGCAAGACGGCGCCGGCGGGAGGAGGCGGCGCGAATGGGGGAGGCGCGGCGATCGGGGCCAAGTAGAGAGGGGAGGAGGGTGTCTCGTGTACAGACATGCTTCGTTTCGTCGTTTCGACCTATCTCAAATACCAACTTGTTAATCGAATGCTGCCAAGGACTGGTTGCATCGTGTGTGATCGACTCTGCCCTGGGTTTTGCGGCAACATCATGCTCTCGAAACACCCAGATGCCCTTTCTTGCTTGCACAACCAGTCTCGCAATCTCACTGTCACTGTCACTGTCAGTTTAAAAAGTCACACTCTCACTCTCACTCACACTCACTCCCCACCACACACCATCACCCCAACCCAATCCAAACAACACCTTCCATTGCACACTACCCACTCCCAATCAACGCAAACAACTCATCGCCCAACACGCCATCCAACTCGTTCGTGCCCAGGATCTCCACCACGCCCTCCTCGTCGCTCAACAGCAACCCTATCTGCTTCTTGCCTACGCTGCTCGCCGCGGCGCTCGCCTCATCCGCAAACCCAAACCCGAGCAGTGCTGGGGCGCCAAACATATCCTGACCATCCGAAATCAACCGCAGAGCTTCTACAAGACGCCTGCAGAGCACCGAAAACGGGTTTCGCGAAAACTCGGGCGTGGCGCGCGACAACTTTTTGACAATCCGCAGGATGATACCGGAAAGACCGGGAATCCGTCGTAGAGACAACTTGACCGAGGGAGGCGCGAGGAAGGCGAGGTTGTAAAAGCACATCGAAAGCCTTTCACAGTAACCCAATCGATGCTCGGTATTGAGCACTTTAAAGTCGGCTTCGGTCATAGGTAGCATCTTGACCAGCTCCCCCACCAATCGCTCCAAATCTCGGCCCGCAATCAGCCCGCCCAACACCTCTCGGTTGTCGTCTGGCAACGCTAGCTTCGACAGCGCATCCAACGCCAGATCCGCATGATACGGAATGCGTCGGATCACAGGTGGCGCAGGCGCTCCAGGTGGCAACGAAGCCGCCAACTCGGCAATCTCGGCGGCGTGATCCATCTCTTCCACCGCACCAGCTTCCAAGATGAACGACGCTAGCAGTTCGTACAGCGCACGAACCGTTTCGGCGTCCTGGTTGCGAAGCGCAAGCGCCTCACCAGCCAAATTGGAGACAATCACGAGCACCTCTTTGCGCACCCGTAGCGCTTCAGTCGTCGTGAACACCGTGCCTTCGCCACCCTGCTTGTCCGAAACATCGTTGGCATCATCGTCGTCACTGTGGTCGCCATCTTGACTCGCTCGAACCCTGTCAGCGTCGGTCTGACACAATCTCGCCAGCACTTGAAGCAACCTCGGCGTATGGTTGAAGTAGTAGATGTTCTCGGGCATCGTGCTGGAGTTCTTGAGTATAGTCAGAATCGTCAATGCCATCGCTGCCTTCTTCTCCGTCGATCGTTCTTGCTCCGACTCTACACCATGCGTCGTAATGGTCGCATCGAGCACGTCGTGGCTCGAGGGCGCTGAAGAGGTCCCAGCGATCGAGTCTACCTCACTGCCGCCGTTGAGCACGCTTCCTGCCGACGAACGTGATCGCGACGCTTTTCTACGCCTCCAAATCTTGAGTTCGGCCTCTTCTTCCGCTGCTGCTGCAATCCAATCGCGGTAAGTAGGCAGCGAGTCGATGCCACCCTCACGTCGCTGACGCTTCGAGGGTCGACGCGCTGAATCGCCATGGGTCCCGTTCTGAGATAGCAATCGGTCCAGGTCTTGATCTGCACCGCTCTCTTCTTTGTTTCGGAAGCTGGTCTCCTCGAGCAAATCTAGAAGCTCTTCCAGCAGATCGTCACACGCTGCCAGGCCGAATTGGAAGCTGGGCGCAGCACCTACACCTGCTGACAGGATCAACAACGTGTTGAGCGCGTACGACATCTCATAGTCCAGTCGCGATCGCAACGACATGATCAAGCCTTGCACGTCGACCAGACCTAGCTCCCGCAACGTTCGTGGGCGGCCTCGCGATACCATCGCTGGCGCATACTGCGACTCGACCAACGTGAGATCCCAGCCTCCATGCGTGTGAACGTCGCGGCGGATGGGAAGGTATTCGATCTTGTGCTTCTGCGGAGGTGCAGGTGGTCCGACAGGCTGCGACGTTCCGGGGATGACCTGCTTCTCTGCCTGAGGTGGCATGGCAGTCGGAGCAGGTGGTGCTCCGATGGACGGCTGACCCATTGCACCAGGGCCGCTCGATGGATCGCCGAGATGCGGCATAGGTGGCTTGACGTCCACCCCGGCGGCTGCTGGCAAAGGCGTTGAAAGCCCGGCGTCGGTCTTCTTACGCTTCTTCTTTGTGAGCTTTGGATCCGGTTTGGAGGCGGTCGTCGGTGTTTTTGGAACGGCGCCGTTGGCGGCCTGCGACTTTGTCGGAGAAGGTGACATGCCTGTTGGTGGTTGCGATGGCCACTGAGGTACACTGTCGGAGCCAGGCTGACCCGCGGCCTGAGCTTGCTGCTGTTGAAACTGCTGCTGTTGGGCGAGCATCGCACCAGGGTCGTTGAACAGGCCAGCCGCACCCTGGTTCGGCGCTGGAGAGGCGTGACCGGGCGTCCCGCGTTGTGTCGGGCTTGGCGATGGTTGGGCCTGGTTCGCTGATGGCATTCCAGGGAAACCGTTGGGCATACCAGGCATTTGCTGCTGCGCTTGTTGTTGCTGCAATTGCTGGAACGCAGCCTGCTGTTGTTGTTGTTGTTGTTGCTGCTGCTGCTGGCCCTGAGAAGCGTCATTCGACGAGCCAGGTTGTTGTTGTGGCTGCTGCTGCTGTTGCTGTTGTTGTTGCTGCTTGACCATCATCTGGCGCGTAGCCTGCTGCATGGCAACGAAACGTTCGCGCGCCTGCTGAGAGGTGATACGACCAGTCGCCACGAGCTGTTGCAACTGAACCATTTGCTGATGCAGGTTGGCGGGCAGATTCGCTGGAGTGACCTGAGGGGGCACACCAGGTCGGTTGGCGTTAGGCTGCCCCGGTTGCTGTTGCTGTTGATTCTGCTGCTGTGGTTGCGCCGATGTCTGCTGTTGCGGTTGCTGCTGCTGTTGTGGGGTCTGTGATTGTTGCGCTGCTTGCTGCTGCATTTGTCCGTTGTTGTTTGCGCCAGGTTGCGTCTCAGTCGCGCTGGGACCAGAAGCAGCAGGAGTGCCGGCAGCGTCGTTCTGTCCACTTGGTTGACGTTGTGGCATGCGCGACATCCAGAACTGCTCGAATGCGAGGAGGCGGTCGCGGTAGAAGCCAGAGAGGCGCTCGGGAACTTCGCCAGGGCTGGGAACAGCATCTGGCGCTGATTGGGTACCGTCTGGTGGGCCAACCTTGAGGCCAAGGCGGCTAGCGATGACAGCCCAGAAGCCTGGAATCTGGGTAGCGCGTTGCGAGCCACCAAAGTGCATGACAGCAGCAAAGAGCGCTTGGAGCTCGATGATCTTTGTATCGCCAGGTAAGTTGGATGATGCTGGACCCACAAAAGTGAGATTCAGTTGGGGTGGGAAGGGAGTACCGCGTTGCTGCATGAAGTTGCGGACGGTGCCAACGAAGTCACGCTTACCTGCTGCGGCTGCCATGCCAGGCGCACCGGCAGCTTGTGCGGATGGACTTGGTGCAGATACTTGTGATGGGGTGAAGCCTGGCTGCTGTGGTTGTTGCGGCTGCGTGCCTGGCTGGCCAAAAGGCGACTGCTGTTGCGACGACTGTTGCTGTTGCTGCTGTTGCTGTTGCTGCTGCTGTTGTTGAAGCTGGTTGATATCATTCTGCTGTGATGATGCACCGAAGCCGAGATCCATGGTGATGCCGTTCATGCCCTGTTGAGGCTGCATCTGAGCGAGTTGAGCTGGATTGAGGCCTTGCATCATGGCGTTCTGTTGTTGCTGCTGCTGCGCCTGTTGGGGCTGCATGGCCATCTGTGCTGATTGTTGAGCTTGGTTGAGCTGAGCGCCTGGTGGAATGTGGGCACCCATGGATTGGATGGCGGATTGTTCCATCATTTGCAATCGCTTGAGCTGAGAGGCAAGATGCTGCTGTGCACTTGTCTTTGTGGGCCCGTCTGGCTGGTTGGAGATGACCGCCCATTGGCGTTGAAGGGCGGCGATGTTGCCGCGTATTGACTGCAACATGATGGCAGAAGAATCGAGTGCGAACGAAGGGAGACGCGTGAGAAGACCGAGACCGAAAGAAGGAGGTGGATGGAATGGAAAGGGGTATCGATGAGATGGTATCGATCAAGGTCAGCGTCTGGTCGCGTTTCGAGGCAGAAAGGGGAGCAAGACGGCGATGTTGGCAAAGATGACTAGCATCAAAGGGTCGTGTGTACGCGATCGTTGCGATCGCGGCGACGCTGCGCGTAGCGACACGGCCGCGTCGTGATGTGACAAGGCTAACGACGATCGAGGGCGATGTCGCGGGGGTGACTGCGTGCACTGTGGACCAACGGGAGCGTGTTGATACGAGCTCGCTGGCGCAGGGACAGAGGCAGAGGCAGGGGCAGGGGCAGAAGTCGAGGCAGCGAGAAGAAGAAGGGAACGGAACACGGAGAATGGTGATGATGGCCTGGGCGGCTAACGAGAAGACCGAAAGATGCGTGCGAGATGATGGAAGAGCAGCTCGCGGCGGTGCAAAGGCGGGCGCAACAGACACCGAGCCAGCCAAAGAGAGAGAGACGCGCGACGGTCGTTGGTGCCAAATCATGAATGCCCAAATGCAGCAGCAGCAGCTGCTCTGCTGCTCTGCCGCTGCTGCTGAACCACGCCGACTCCAAAATTGAAGCGAATTCGGCGCCAAAACTGGACACGATGCGCATTCATTCTGGCTCTGAATCGGGCACGATCGGGCCACCCTTTCTTTAAATCCTCGTATCATGACCATCATCCTCTGCGACTCGAGAGGCCTCGTGAAGAACACATACACTGAACCCGGATGCATGTCGAGCGAGCTTAACCTAACTTTAGGCATCTGAACCATTCAGGCTGCATCTCGCAGTTGAGTGCCCATGAATTCGGTGGTGGTGGGCATGCTCATTTGACCAGGAGCAGCAGGAACGGCGTTCGGCTGGATCCCCGCATTTGAGTTTGTCTGTTGGCCTGGTGCTTGGGAAGAGACAACAGAGACCTGCAAGCCTTGCGCATTCATCGCGGTGCGTCCACTCTATGCGATGCCACGCGCTTCCAGAAGCCCAAGCCGCAGTGTAGCGGAGATAAGCTGCTGCTGTGCAGTATTGTTGACTTACACTGGACTGCAGCAAGCACAATGCCAATCACAGACCATGACATGCCGTTGATCGAAGCGAAGAGGGGTTGCAGGACAGGATATGCGCCGATCTGTATCGGGCGACCGATAAGGCGGATCTGCATTGCGGGTGATCTGAATTCTCGGAAAGGGAAAGAAAGCGCTTTGCTGACCTGACTGCGACTCACGCTTGGCAACGAGGCGAATGGCTGAGCTCAGCCTTTGCTGCAGAAATCACAAGGCGACGCGCCACTCTCTCTCTTCTTTCAGGTCACACGCTGAGTGACGGCTTCCTTTCTCCACCCGAGAAAGCAGCCAACGGAGCCTTTCTTCGCTCGCTCAGTTACCAAAGTTCAATCAATCGTCGCCTCCTCCTTCTTCACCTCTCGCGTCACCACCTCCCACTCTTCGCATCCCCAATACATCACTCCGGACCGCCCTCGTTCTACGGTCCATCAAGGCAGCGCCGCACACATCAGCCCCGGCTCGCACCGGACCCTTTCAGTCTTTACCACCGACCCATTGCACCGCTCTGACTGAATCTGGCACATTTCCTCTTCAACACAGCAAGCCATGCTTCGCTCGATAACGTCGCGGTCGGCGCGCAGCCATCTTGGCCTTGCCGCATCTCGATCCACACAGCCGCTCTCCACCTCGCTTCCTCGCCGTTCCTTCACCAACATCTCCACATCAAGATCGCAGCTTGCTTCGTCCTCAAAGCTTGCATTGCCGCAGCACTCCCTCAGGCTGCACTTCCGCCACTACGCCACACCAGCCGAAGATGGCGACAAGAAGAAGCCTTCTGCAAAGGAGCACGACGAGGACGAGCAGAAGAAGAAGGATTTTGATGAGTCTGTAGAGCGCGGTCTCAAAGAGGCCCGTCAGGGTAAGGCCAGCGGCGGTCTGCCCGAGAACCTCAAGCAATTCTTCGAGAGCGACGACAAGAAGCCTACCTCGAGCAAGAGCAGCAACAAGGAGTCCGAGGCAGATGAGGACGACGTGGCAGAGCGAAAGAAGAAGAAGTCCGAAAAGTCGTCCGGCGCAAACGGTTCTGCTGGTGGCGGTCCCAACGGCCAGTTCACCGAGATTCGCATCAACGCCAACACCATCCTCGCCACCATCGTCTCCACATACCTGCTCTACCGCCTCACATCACCTGATCAACCCAGCCGCGAGATCACCTGGCAAGAGTTCCGCACCGCCTTCCTCGACAAGGGCCTTGTAGACCGTCTCGTTGTCGTCAACCGCTCCAAGGTCAAGGTCTATCTCCACTCGAATGCCACCGGCTCCATGTACCCATCCTCCGGCAGCGGCTCCAGCAGCCCTGCTGGTGGCAACGGTCACGCTGCTTACTGGTTCAGCGTTGGCTCTGTTGAGGCTTTCGAGCGACGTCTCGATGAGGCGCAACGCGAGCTAGAGATCCCCGCCAACGAGAGGATCCCCGTCGCTTACCACGAGGAGATCTCGACTGCATCGACGCTCCTCCACTTTGCCCCGACACTCCTCATCGCCGGTTTGCTCTTCTGGATGTCGCGACGAGCTGCTGGTGGCGCCATGGGCGGGGGTGGCGGTGGAGGTCCCGGTGGCATCTTTGGTATCGGCAAATCCAGAGCCAAAATGTTCAACCAAGAGACTGACGTAAAGACCAAGTTCAAGAACGTCGCCGGCATGGACGAGGCCAAGGAGGAGATCATGGAGTTTGTCAACTTCCTCAAGAAGCCCGAAAAGTACGAGAAGCTCGGCGCAAAGATTCCACGTGGTGCCATCCTCTCTGGTCCCCCCGGTACCGGCAAGACGCTGCTTGCAAAGGCCACTGCTGGTGAGGCTCAAGTGCCCTTCTTGTCCGTCTCCGGTTCCGAGTTCGTAGAGATGTTTGTCGGTGTCGGTCCTAGCCGAGTGCGAGACATGTTTGCCAATGCCAAGAAGCACGCTCCTTGCATCATCTTCATCGATGAAATTGATGCTATTGGTAAGAGCCGTGGTAAGGGCGGCAACTTTGGAGGCAACGACGAGCGCGAGTCGACCCTCAATGAATTGCTCGTGCAGATGGACGGTTTCGGTACCGAGGAGCATGTGGTTGTGCTTGCCGGTACTAACCGACCGGACGTGCTCGATGCTGCGTTGATGCGACCCGGTCGATTCGACCGACACATTGCCATCGACCGTCCCGACATCTCTGGTCGAAAGGACATCTTCCTCGTCCACCTCAAGCCTCTTACGCTGCACAACTCCACCGACCGCGATCTCCTCGCCGAGAAGCTCAGTACGCTCACCCCGGGCTTCAGTGGTGCCGACGTTGCCAACGTCTGTAACGAGGCTGCTCTGATCGCTGCTCGTGGTGGCGCTGAATCCATCGAGGAGCACCATTTCGAGATGGCCATCGAGCGTGTCATCGCCGGTCTCGAGAAGAAGTCGCGCGTTCTCTCGCCCGAAGAGAAGAAGACGGTCGCGTACCACGAGGCGGGTCACGCTGTCTGCGGTTGGTTCCTCGAGCACGCCGATCCTTTGCTCAAGGTTTCGATCATCCCTCGTGGTGTCGGTGCTCTTGGTTACGCTCAGTACCTGCCCAAGGAGCGCTACCTGTTCTCCACCGAGCAGCTGCTTGACCGTATGTGCATGACGCTCGGCGGTCGTGTCTCGGAAGAGATCTTCTTCACCACCATCACCACCGGTGCACAGGACGACTTGTCCAAGATCACACGCATGGCGTTCGAGATCTGCGCTTCGTACGGCATGAACAAGGAGCTCGGTCCCATCTCGTACCGCACCGAGCAGGAGTCGATGCACAAGCCTTACTCTGAGCGTACTGGTGAGATGCTCGACTTTGAAGTGCGCAAGATGGTTTCCGAGGCGCACAAGCGCACGACGCAGCTGTTGTCGGACCATCGTGCTGATGTCGAAAAGGTGGCCAAGTTGCTGCTGGAGAAGGAAGTGATTACGCGAGAGGATATGAGGAACTTGTTGGGACCTCGACCTTTCAGTCACGCCGATGAGGCGGATCAGTACCTTGACAAGAAGGGCAGGTTGAAGCGCAAGGGAGAGATCTCGGCGCCTCCTCCGCCGCCTGAGGATTTCCCCACGCCAGGACTTGCTAGCACCAAGGTTGATACCTCGAACAAGCTCTGAATTCGACACTAGATCCTCAACCACCATTCATTCTGCGCTCTTTTCAGTTGTATTCTTATCAACACAGTTTCCCATGGTTCAATGATATGCACGTAATCTTTTCACGCATGGATGGTGTTTGAGACGAATGAGATTTTGAAAACGAAGACGAGTGAAGACGAAACAATAGAATTGGCGAGACGGATGTGTCGGTGTGTGTGAATGCGAGGTGCAAAAAACGGAAACGAAAACTGTTCTTGAAGCGAAGGAGAGGCGGTAGCGGTTGAGATCAAAAGCGTTTCTGAGGAGACGTTGGCTGATGAGAGACGCTCATACTTTCCCATTTCTTGACGGCCGAGCCTACGACTGAGCTTGCGCCGCCGACTGCGGCTCTACCGGCTGCGATGGGTCGCTTTGGCTTTTCGACTTGCTGCGTGAGGTCTTGAGAGACGGCCTCGTTGAGGCCGAGGATGCGTTTCGAGGTGGACGAGGAAGGCATGCCCAAGTGGTGGGCCTCGTCGAAGTTGGAGAGTGAGAATTGCGAGTCTAGGCGACGATCGAAGGGGACTACTTGGACATCTGAGACTTGTCTTCCTTCGGCGGAGGCGGGGTTGTTGGTGGTGGAAAAGTCCCAAAAGTCTTGCGTGTCGGCGGGTTGTTTGGCGGGCGAAGTGGATTGCTTGGTCGGAGACTGGGAAGCAGTTCGTACAGCGTTCCTTCGCGCGACCGATGCAGAACCTGGCGATCGAACCGCTTCTTCAGGGTCAAAAGACGACCCTCTCACCGGCGTCACCGGCGCGATAAACGCTCCCGCCAACCCATACCCTCCCCCCGCACCTGCCGTCGGAATCGGCGGCAGCAACCCTCCCCCCTCCTTCGCCGGTGGCAGCTCCCTCGGCAACCCCAACTGCCCCAACGTCGGCAACAAAGGCACCGTCACCTCCCTCCTCCTCTCGCACCAGTCCGTCAGACGCAACGGCAACCCATACCCCGCCTGCTCCGCCAACCACATGTACCTCGCCACCTCCAAATGCGTCGTCATGTAATGCCTCTGCGAGCTCCTCCTCAACGTCGCCAACACCCTCTCCAACCCCGACGCGAACAGTCCCTCGTGGAACTGCAACGCCGTCATGCTCGGCTTCGGCAACTGGTGAGGCTTGCTCTGCACCAACACGCTCGCGATCGAATTGATGAGACGGAGATGCCCGGTGACGTAAGCCATGGCTTCGAACTCGACACCCCCCGTCATCCCGCCGGGGACTTTGGGACCTCGAATGCTGTCCATGCGATCCGCGAGCTCTTCGAAGCGCCAGAAGAAGTTTTGCGAGTGGCAGAAGATCCAAAAGTAGTCGCGACAGATGCAGGAGAGTTCGGTGATGTACGTCTTGAACGGTCGTGAGGTGTGGGTTTGGGCGATAAAGTCGACGATTGCGTCCTTCGTTGGGTCGGCTGGGTTTTGCAGTAGCTCGAGGAGGTAGTTGAGCGACGATCTCGAGTGCGATTGCGACGCGGGGAGTTGAAGGTCGAGAAGGATCGTCAACATGTCGATCATGAGCTTGCGCGTGGACAAATCGCCAGGTTTCTTGTCGCTGAACAGCAGTTCGACTAGCTGGCGGAACGGTCGTGGTGCTTGTGAGGCAAGTGCTTCGCGACCGACTTCGGTGGTGCTTAGAACAACAAAGCATCGTAGTAGTTCATGCAACAACATGTCATCGTGCTGCTCTTCTCTCCACTCCATAGCAAGAAGCTCGTCGAGCCGCGTCAGCATAGCATCGTAACCGCCGCACTCGGACCCGATAAACGTCCTGATCCACACGGGCGACTCAGCAGCCAGCACAGCACGCATCCGCTTCACCCTCCCCACGTCGATCCGGCTCGCATCGGTCGCCTTGAGCATCGTCGCAAAGCTCTCCGGCGTCTCTTTGCCAAACGAAGCAGCGATCTCTTTGCCAAACGACATGGATCGAGGTCGCACGCTAGCACCGCCAGCGGTGGTAGCAGAGAGCGAGATCAACGACCCGCCCTGACCCAAGTTCGGGGTGGACTTCTTGAAAGCCTCCCGAATGGCGCTGCGCGAAGCAGTCTTGGAACCGGATGAGGAAGAATCGAACGATCCAGAAGACACGCGAGCAGGCGGCCCGTCAGCACCAAACAGCGCAGCTGTGTTGGGGGGCGCCATCTGCTCTGCCGTCTCGTTGTCGTTCGCCTGGTCGAGTACGGGTGAGGCGGTGTAGATCGAAGCTGGACGACTGGCTGGTTTTCCGCCCTTCAGGAGGTCCGGGATTGGCATCCGAGCTGATTTGGTGGGGCTCGAAGACAAGCCTCCTCCGTCATCGAGACCGAAAGCGGCCAAACTGAGCGATGCTTGCCCTTGCAGCATCGAGGCTTTGACCGTCGAGTTGAGGCAGAGAAGCTTGCGACGCAGATCAGGTTGCACCTGAAGCTCGTCTAGCAGGTCGAGAAAGTCGGAATCGATCTGTTCGGGTGTCCTTGCCACTACAGTCGAAGCGGCTTGACTGTTGAGCGTGTCAGTCTTGTCCTTCCCAAAGAGCCTACTTCGACTTCGACTGCGACTCCGCAACCCCTTCTTGGGGCTAAAAGAAGAGCCGAATTTAGAACGAGATGCTCGATCGGCATCGTCGGGAGAGTTGCCGCGAAGACGGTATTTAGAGTCGATTGCGATGGGTTGAGAACCCTGCTGTCTCCCGCGCTCTGAAGCTAGAGGGTCATTCTCCTTTCCTGAGCTGAGGTTGGAGGAGGAGAAAGCAGAGTGTTGTCGAGAATACTGTCCAGGTCGAATACGGCTAGAGTCGATGGGTGCTGCGATGACCATCTTGCCTTTGATCGCCTCCAGCAGGTGATGCTGTCAGGCAATTGCTTGGCTATAGAATATTCGTAGAGTGAATGTAGTAGAGCGGGTGAAGGGGAAAGTAATGCTGGAAGGGAAGAAGGAGACAAAAAAGGACGAAGCCTTGCGTTTGTTTTCTGGCTGGATTAGGAAAGGTCGCGAGCGGGGTCAGCTGTGCGCACTAACGACCGCGAAAGCAGGGTTCTTGCGGGCGGCAACAAGTCGTCGGCGCAGGATAATCAAGCTATGCTTGCATGAAGAAGAGCAGGTTGATCAATGCGCACAGGGAGAGAGAACAGGAAGTGTTGCTCCGCCGAGTTGGACAAGCTCAGGTTCAGCTTCTAACGTCCAAATTTCTCCGGAGAGAGGGAAAATAGACGTGTTTGCGCGACAGAGCATCACGTGCCGCCCAGAGAGAAGTGTTTGCCGCTCTTTGACTCTGCCGGCCCTCACATTCACTCGCTCGATACGCAGAGATTCACTGCATCGCTTGCAAGACTTTCAGACCAGTCGCTCACATGGAGGAAGAGAGGATCATAACTATCAAAGCGAACCAAGAGGAAAGAGGCCGCACAGAGAACATTGTTATACCACCTTCCACAAACAAAGGCCCTCAGTGGCACAAATTTGTAGCCACGTGAAGCTTTATTTCCAGCGCGCGTCCAAAAACGCACTCGTGCAGCTTCTTGGTAGAGTTTGACTCAACATCAACACTCACTGCTCAAATGCCCCTCCTTTGCTGCACATTCGGCTCGGTCCTCTCAGCGTTCGTCGTAGCCGCTACGTCAAGCAGCGCAGCGTAGAGAGAGATCGAGAGCCAAACGAATCGACCTGTCGCATCAGACACTCCGCGCTTCGGGGTTGAGACATACTTCTACCACCGTATCCATGCTCCTCCTCCCCACTCTCACCAGCCCACCATCACTCTGACTACTCAAGCCACAAGTCTGTCTAGCTATCTCATATCGCTTGCATTGCTGCACGCTGTTACAGCTTTCATCTTTTCGCGCAAGGTCAACGCTGTCCCACTGTAACCAGGACTTTCGACGTCAGCGGGTCTGTCGTTGTCGAGCCTCAAAGTGTACCATAGGAAGTACGCATCACACGAGCTTTGCATTGCCTGCCTGCAGTCATGTTTCGCTTCCGAACCTCAACTTCATCTGCCTCGTCCACTGCTCCCTTCCCCACTCCTCCGCCCAAGTGCAGCCAGCCTGGTTTGAGCAAAAGCACTTCTGCATCATCCACCTTGTCCACTGCCGAGTCTCTCCCATCCAACGCGAGCAGCAGCAGCAGCAGCAGCAGCAGCAGCAGCATCCTGTCGCTTTTGCACGCCCACTCTGCTGCTTCGACCTCTTCGTCGCTCTCCTCTGCTACTTCGGTCACTTCACTTGCCTCAGAGCCGTGTCTCACTGCACAGCCGCTGACTAGCACCGACTCGGTCGAACCGGACAAAGTCGCTGCGACTAAAGCACGTATCTCTTCCTCCACCTCGAACAAGCGTCCGCAGGTGACCGCCTCTCCGCGCAGATCGACACTTCTGGCCTCGCCACCACGCACTTCGAGAGCTACTACCACTATCAACGCTCGTCCCTCCACCACTACGGCAAGCCGCCGCTCCACCATCGTCTCCACCAATCAAGAGCATCGCAGCTCGCCTTCTACAACGATGGCCAAGAAGGCCAAGGTGGGCTCTGCCGCCAAATCTTCACCTTTTACCAAGCTGGCTGCGGTCGAAAAGGCTGCCGCCACCGAGTCGGCGACTTCGACGACTGCTGCTAGCAATGACGCTGATTCGAGCGTCGTCCTGCCTGCTGTGGCCGAAGATGAGGTCGCCAAAGCCTCCTCTAGCAAGCCAGCAGAGTCAAACACAGAAAGCAAACAGAACGTCGTAGTATGCGTCCGAATGCGTCCCTCGCGAGCATCAACCTCCGACGCACCCGTTTGGTCCTGCGACTCTACCAAAAACCAGATCATCCCTACCGAACACCATCCAGCCATCGCTAAACGAACTACGTCCTCCGAACGTGCCGGCGCAGGCGCATCCATCGCCACCACCCTTCCCTCCAGCCACGATCTCGACTCTGACGACCCCTCCTCCTCGACCTACCACTTCCAATTCGATAAGCTCATCACCCACCCGCAAACCACCGACGACATGTATCACTCGCACATCGCTCCCGTCGTGCGTGCAGCGATGGAAGGGTTCAACGGTACCGTCTTCGCCTACGGTCAAACGGGGTCTGGAAAGACGCACACGATGTCCGGCAGCGACTCGGAGCCCGGTGTGATTCCACGCGCGGTCCAACAGGTGTTTGACATGATCCAATCCGAACCGGATCGAGAGTACCTGCTCCGAGTCAGCTATCTGGAGATCTACAACGAGACGCTCAAAGACCTCTTGGCTCCCCTGCCAGCTCTGTCGGGATCGATGCAGACGACCGAGCGGCCGGCATCGCCCGTCAAGGGCGGCGCCAGCGGAGCGGGCGCGACGTTGAGGATCATCGAAGACCAAAAGTCGTCCCGCGTCATCATCACCGGTCTACGCGAAGAGATCGTCACCGACTCTGCGACGGTCCTCGACCTACTCCAACGCGGTCAGGACGAACGCCACGTCGGAGCGACCGACTGGAACGAACGAAGTTCGCGCTCGCACTGCGTGTTCCAGCTGACGATCGAATCGCGTTCCCGCGACGCGGCGAAGGAGGTACGCATCAGTCAGCTCAACCTGATCGACCTAGCCGGCTCCGAACGTGCAGCTAGCCAGGCGGAGAGACGCAAAGAGGGAGCTTTCATCAACAAGTCGCTGTTGACACTGGGCACGGTCATCGGCAAGCTTACCGAGCCTGCTGAAGGAGGGGACGCACACATCCCATACCGAGATTCGAAGTTGACTCGGATCCTGCAAACTTCGCTCTCCGGTAACGCCCGTATCGCGGTCATCTGCACACTCAGCCCGGATACGGAGCACGCCAACGAGACGCTGTCGACGCTGAAGTTTGGAAAACGCTGCAAGTTGGTCGTAACAACAGCGAAGCGGGGCACGGCCATGGACGACAAAGCGTTGCTCCAGAAGTACAGGAAGGAACTCGACGCTTTGCGTGCGAAACTGGAAGCCAACGCATCTCCCAACCCCGACAACACCTCCGTTGGAGTGACCAAGGAATCACAGTCGAAGCTCGACGAGCTGCAACAGCAGCGTCAAGCAGCGCTCAAAGAGGTCGAGGACATGCAGAACCAACGCACTGCTCTCAAGGGACAGATCGAACACTTGACTCGGTTGATCTTGACCAGTCAGAGTGTAGCCGCTGACGCATCGGACGGTGCGGGCCCGAGCACACCAGTTCGCTCGCGCTTCGCTTCCGCTCTGGCACGCCGTGGCCCCCGAATGAGCGACTTACACTTCGCCCCCTCCTCCTCCGGGTCCGGCTACAACTCTCCCATTCCCTCCTCCTCCACCGTCATCGCCACTAGTGAAACCCTCAGCGGAGTAAAACCATTCGAACTCGAATCCGAGCTCGCCGCACTCCGTCGCCAACTCCGAACCACGATCGAATCGCGCCAATCCCTCATCGACGCGCACACCGCCGAACTGGCTGCGAGGGACTCGCGCGCAGCCGAGCTCTCCGAGACAATCCGTCTGAACGAAGAAGAGCTGGACGAGGCAGAAGTGGCGTATGAAAAGCTGAAGCAGGAGCGGGACGAGGCGAGGAAGATAGCGCTCAAGGAGCAGGAGAAGGCGAGGGAGAACAAGAAGATGCTGTTGGAGGAGAAGGAGGCGAACAGGTTGCTGAAGCTGGTGGCCAAGGCGAGGGCTGATGATGAGGGCAAGCTGGTGGAGGGGCAGATTGAGGAGTTGAGGGAGAAGTTGAGGAAGAAGGAGGCCGAGGTGGAGAGTGTGAGAGGGAGGTTGGAGGGGGAGATAGCTGAGGCGAAAGGGTTGGTGGAGGACGAGAAGAAGAGAAGAGAGGAGGCGGAGAGGGCAGCAGAGGAAGTGAGGAAGAGTAGAGAGGCGATGCAGGCTCGGCTGGATGCAGCGCTGGCCTCGGTAGCAGAGCTCCAGGAGAAGCAAACAGCAAAAGCCACCGACGAGGACGAAGTCAACGCCGAATTCCAATCCCTCGTCCGCGGCGGCAACACCCAACACTCCGAGACCCTGCAACTCCAACTGCAGCAACGCGAATCAGAGCTCGAAGAACGACAGTCCCAGCTCGACCGACTCACCTCGGAACTCGACTCAACACGGCGCCAACTCGCCGAGTCCAAGTCGCTCCCGGACACTTCGCGCGAACTCGCCACGCTTCGGGACGAGCTCAGTCAATCCGAAGAAGAACGACAGTCGCTCTCGGTCGAACTGGCCAAAGTCCGAGCTGCCGCTTCTGGACGCGATCAGGACGCCTCGCGAATGGCAGCTATGCAGGCTGAGCTGGAGCAAGCCAACGCGAAAATCGCCGAGCTCGAAGCTGCCAAGGCGAAGAGCGCCGTGCTTCGACCTCTGCCTGTGCCCGTGGCAGGAGGCGGATCGGTCCCATCCTCCCCCGTCAAGCCCACTCTCGGCGGGTCGAAGCTCAACCCGGCCAGCAGCAGCACCACCCTCCACCGCGCCGGCTCCGTCAAAGAGTATCGTCGGTACGACCCTCGCACATCGCCCACCTCGCCCTCCCCGAGTGGCTCTCGGAGCGTCCTGCTCGCGTCCCAGCCGTTCCCGTCGAGCAGCGGCAGCGCCGAGAAGTCGGAGATCGACCGGCTCAACGCGGTGATCGCGTCGCAGCGGGCGATCATGTCGGATCTCGAAAAGTCGGTCGCTTCGTGGAAGCTGCGCCTTCACGCGCAAGCCGAACTCATCCAGAAGCTCGCTTCGACCCCCCTCGCGGCCTCGCCGCCGACTTCGGACGGCGAAGCGGAACCGGACGTCTTCGGTGCAAGTCCTTCCAAGTTCAACACTCTCCCGCGAACCACCCACCTCTCGCTAGGTGGTGCCAACGAGCCGTACTACGGCGCGCACACGTTCAACCGCCGCCCACCCTCCACCACGTCGTCGCCGACAAAGACGTTCGCAAGCACCTTCGCGGGGGCGACGTGGAGCAGCGCTTCCCCCACCCCACTGCCGCTACCCTCCGGCGGCGACTCTCCGTCGAAGCGCAAGCCGAGGAAGACGATCGAGATGGACCTCAAGCTGCTCAAATCCAGTCCCCGGGTCGAAAGTGGCAGGAGCAGGTTCGTCGCAGGCTCCACCGCAGCATCCCAAGACTCGCCGACAAAGCGTAGAGGCACCAATGCTTCCGCTTACTACATCTGAAGCCCCTCCTGGGGTTTTTTTGTGCCCCCCTTTTTATCCGCGCTGTATTTTTTTGCCCGTTTGCAATCGGCTGTGTTTCTCAACTTTACGCCTGCTTCCATATCGTGCTTGTAGCGCAACCCACAATCCTTCAAAGTCGCAGTGAGTCAAGAATGAATACATATTCCGCAACAACTACACAACGAAAAACGGGATATCTAAAGTACATGGCCGGAAAGAAAAGTCTAGTGTACACGAGCAGGCAGCTGCTCTTTTTTGTTCGGGGTCACTCCTCAACACCGTGAGCCACAGCAGCCTGAGCCGCAGCCCGAATCGCATCTGCCGTGAGCGCATCGCTCAGATCCACGTCTCCAGCCTCGCTCTTCTCCGCCGGCGGCGTCTCGGGCAACGACGAATGCACGAGCTGCTTGTACAGCGCTTCCGAGACGACGGATTCGATGGTCTGCAGCGCCGCGGCCGAGACGGCTGGGTCGAGGTCGGTGTCGTGTGCAGCGGTGACGGTGGTGGTGTTGGTGAGGGACTCGCTGGAGAGGGTAGTGTTGGTGGTGGTGGATGGGGAGAGCGCTGCTGGGTCAGCGGCTGGAAGGGTAGCGCTGCCGTCGGTGCTGCCGATGGTGGCTGCGATGGCGCGGCTGATGGCGTTGGAGACAGGAAGTGACAGGGAATCTGCATCGATGAGCGGTTCAGATGAGGCTTGGGCGATGGCGTCGAGTGCGATGGAGACTGCGACGGAATGGGCGGGGTCTGAAGCTTCGTCTGCTGGCGTGGATGCTTCCTTGCCGTTGCTCTCGGTGCTCTCGGCGCTAGCAGCAGCTCCAGAGCTAGCCTCGTTTGCTGCAGCACCGCCTTCAACTTTGACAGGCGTCGAAGCAGCCGGAGCAGTCACACCCTTACTAGCATCCGCCTGAACAGGCGGCGTAGCCTTGACCACAGGCGCCGAGCTAGCAGCGGGACTCTGCGTCGCCGAAGCAGAAGAGGGACTGGCACTCGAACCCGACATCGCAGCTGGCGCCGGCGACCCACTACCCGCAGCAGCAGCCATCGCAGCGTTCGCCGCCGCCGCAGCAACCCTAGCAGCCTCTTCCTCCTTCCTCTTCTTGCTATTCTTACGATGGACGCCCGGCAAACTTCCACCTCCTCCACCGCGACTCTTGGGCACAACCGTCGGATCGCCCGTCGGCTCGATGAACTCGACTTCGCCATCTTTGCCCTTCTTCTTCTTGCGGCGCGTCAGCGAACGAGCGTATCGCAGACCGCAAGCGTTGCACAGCGTCTTGTGACCCGATGGACCACGACGCCATTCTGGGCTGTTGATCTTGCCGCAGCCTGTGCAGGCTTTGTTGGGGGACGCGCCTGGCGAGCCGCTGGTTGCGGAGGAAACCGCGGCAGGTGAGGGAGAGGCAGCGTGGTTTGCGCGTCCGTTGGCTGGTTTTGGGACAGGTGTTGAGGTGTTGCGGTCCGAAGCTGGTCGTGCTGCGGCAGACGTCGGTGTTGCAGGCGGCTTGGCAGGTGCGTTGGTATACATCAAACTCGGATTGGCTAGCGCCGCAAGGCCACTTTCAGACTTGATCGCCGATTTCTGGTACTTGGAAACCGCTGGTCTGGGTGGATTTCCGTTTGCTACTGCCTTGGCAGAGTGACCATTAGACTGTACCTGAGCGGGACCGTTTGCCGAGGAGGCACGGCTCTCGGACTTGGGCGCTGACGGTGTCGAGGGCAACACAGATGCAGCAGCGCTGGCCTGGGCCGCTGCCGAAGCGGCAATTGAAGCTGTGGTGTGTGACTTGACGTCCTCTTCAGGCCGAGCTCCATCATCTGTTCGCTGTCGCTTGTTTGGAGAGCTTTGAGAATCATGATCTTCAGCCTTGCGTCGTTCTGCTTGGGCCTGCAGAACCAGCTTCGGGTCGGGTGGGGGCAGCTCTTGCTGGAAGGTGGTGTGGAAGCAAGCCAGAATGACACCGCCGTAGGGAATCAGGACGCTCTCGATGCTGCGAACCTTGCCCTCAGTGGTCAAGGTATGCTTGGCACGGAATCGTCTGGTGCAGCTCGTGTTGGCGTCCGAGAGCGAAGAAGATCCAGGTGCGATCGAGACACCTTGCGCAAGGCGTGCAAAGTCGTCTGCAAAGTAGGAGCCGTCCTGGAAAGCAGTGGTGTCCGACTGCGCCAGCATGTTGTCTTCCACTTGGCCGGAAAAGAGGCGAGGAGGCGGCCAGCTTAGCAGAACTCGGCTATCACCTCCGGCTTCAATGACTTGAAAGACGTGGTCGGGACCTGAGTTGGGAATGGCTTCACGTGGTCCGGCCTTGACCTGCTTCCAGATGGTGTCGCATTGTCGCAATGTGAAGCTGCCTCCTGGCGTGCCACACCAATTGGTCCAATCGGACTTGTGCTGCTCGTCGTTGTCTTCGGCAGCCTTGTCGATGATGGCGTGGAAGAAGCAGAGGAGCATGCCGTCTCCGATCCAGTTGATGACAATGTCGATGGCGACAAAGTTGTCGTCCTCGACGTAGCGATCCGCCTCGGGGTCTCGAGGAGGATTCGAAGCACCGAGCAGCTCGCGAATGCGAGGAAGGCGTGAATAGCGACACCGTGTGACGCTTCCGAAGAGGGTGCGGCTCTCGACGATCTTTTGCATGTCGTCGATGACGCGTTCGCGTTCTTCGGGATGGACGTAGTCGTAGAAATCGGATCCAACCATTGCGGCAGCTTGTTCGGCCATGTGCTGTTGCAAGATCGGGTCGAGGTAGACGAATTGAAGCTTTTCGCCTGTCGGACCGTTTCCTTTGGAGTAGTCTGCTGAGAGCAAAGCCCAGTAGCAACGTGTCTTTCCTAACTCCACCGTCGCTTCCGTCGAGGGGAGATGGTTGAGATTCTCGGAGGCACTTGCGGCTGGCGCACGGTTGCCTATGGTGAGAGGAAAAGGGGTCCGGTCGTCCGTATACTTCCTGCATCGGCCGTTGATCGCAGCGCGAGCATCGTCTGTGTCAGAACCATTGGCGGAAGTGCCGTTGGTGTACACGCTGGTGCGGATGGGAGTAGCGGTGGAGTCAAGACTGTCTTCTGAATGCGCCTTCTGCTGGTCGTCGTGAAGATGGTGTTGCTGCGCGTGGACGGATGCAGCAGCAGCAGCGAGGAGATACGAGTTGAGGTCATCTGGGGCGCCCATGCTGTGGTCGTCGTTCTCTTGTTGCTGTTGGCTCGTCTCTTCTGGTTGACCTTGCGCAGCCGCAGCCACAGCAGCCGCAGCTGCTGCGAGTGCGGCCTCGTCGGGCAAGTGTATTGACGGGAGTTCCACATCGCTGTCTGCGCTAGGTAGCGGAGGTGTGGATGGTGCGAGGTCGATATCGTCTGTTGTATGCAGTGCATCACTGGTCTCCTTGACTGCTAATGGTTGGTCGACGAGCATGTCGTCTGCTGAATCCATCGTCATTGTCGAGGAAGGCCTTGTAACGGTGTTCTCAAGGGTCCGTCAACCCTGGAGGATTCGGTGTGTGTCGATGAGGAGAGGACCGAAACGGATATCGAGCCGCAGAGCTGGTGCGCAAGCATTCGATGCTCGTAGACTGGACGAGGAGAGAGTGGTCGAGTACAGTGGGACAGGATGCGCCCACTTGCTGGTCACCGCGGCGACTTTCGATGCTTTCGTTGATTTCGTCTTGCGTCGAGACGAGTTGTGGCCAAAGATGAGGAGACGCCAGATCGACAATCGAGACAATGCCTTTGGTGACGTTGAAGACGGTGCAGCCGCTAGGGCTCCACTGGCCGGTCGCGACGACGGCGAGCGAAGAAGGAAGAGGGGCAGAAGGTGAGGGCAACAAGCCGCTCGTGCAAGGTACGAGCTTGCCTGGCCAAGACCGACGGGGACTTGTTCCTGCGTTGGAAAGATGAAGCGCTGTTTTTCGACTTTGTGAGCTGGCGTGGGGTATCAGCTGAGGATAATGCGGGGGAGTGATCGTGACGAGAGATCGGAAAGAAGAGCAATGCGAGTGATCAGCATGACCCTTTGCCCTTCTTTTTTCTGCGAAGATTTGGTCGAGGTGAGCGTAGCGTATGCACAATCCAACGCTTCGACTTCTTCTTGCATTTTCGTGTGCCTCTCGCTCTCTCTACCTTCTGGCTCTTTGCTCTTCAGGGTCACGTTGCGAAAAAGCGTACACTCACGACTCTCAATGAATTCCTTTCTCACTACTTCTGCTTCTCAGCCAAGGCTGGCGCGGCCTCGCGCCTCAGCATCGAGCTTGGAAGCGAAAAGAAAGATTTTTCTTGCGTTTGTCTGCCGCCCGCCAAGCTCGAAAGTGTACTGCGCATCGGGTTCTCACCTCGAGACTGAAGCTGGTAAATCGGTGATGTGACAAGACTTCGGGACTCGCTGCTGTCACTTTTTTGGAAGAGCGCCAAAAGTTCAACTTTTTTGCTTTGCTTCTCGACAAAGAATGGCTACACAGTCAAAGCAGACCCTGCTTCTCGATCGTCACACCAACCTCGTCATATGCACGCAGCGGTTGCGCCTTTAGCCCTCTCAAGCCGGCTGAAGAAATCACAAAGCTCAGCTGCAACTGCTGTCGACTGGCTACGCCTCCCAAGCAGGCCAATTCAAAATGGCTTCGAACGTAGCTTCGATCTCGCGCAATGCAAGAAACAACGATGCATATATCAAGGCAGGCGACTTGATCATTGTCTTCGCCTCCAGAGACAAGACGCCAATGCCGCTCACGGTGACACCAGGAGAGCATGTCTCCAACATGTTCGGACACTTCCCTCACAGCGACATGATTGGCATGCCCTACGGGAGCAAGATGATTTCGAAGAACGGACGAGGATACGTCTACCTGCTTCGACCCACACCCGAGCTATGGACACTGGCATTGCCACATCGTACGCAGATCCTGTACGCTCCCGACATGTCTTTCATCTCGATGAAGCTCAGCATGGGTCCGGGAAGCCGTGTGATCGAGGCAGGCACGGGATCAGGAAGCTTTAGTCATTTCATCGCTCGCACCGTCGGTCGTGCCGATATCGGATCAGCGTCAAAGTCAGTCAGCAACGGGGAAGCTCCGAGCCCAACATCAGGAATGCAGGTGCCGAGGAATTGGGGAGGATTGCCCAACCATTTGCAGCAGAACCTCTCGCGTGGAAGAGGTCAGCCTCGTGATACAGAGGATGCACCTGAATCAGCCGCCAATGATGCCGAGGCTCCACCAACGGAGGGAGCCGATGCCGAGGCAACATCGGCCTCTCCGATATCACAACGACGCGACACAGATGCGCGCGTCCCCCAAGAACACGGCCGAGTGTGGAGCTTTGAATTCCACGAGCCGCGTGCTGACAAGGCGAGGGCTGAGTTTGCTGCTCACGGAATGGACAAGGTGATTGTGCTCAACCATCGCAACGTTTGCAAAGACGGTTTCGGACTCATCGATGCAGCAGACTCTGTCTTCCTCGACCTCCCAGCGCCGTGGGAAGCCGTGGGTCACGCCACCAAGGCCTTGCGGCGCGATACAGTCACTCGTATCTGCTGCTTTTCTCCCTGTATCGAGCAGGTGCTCAAGACCGTAAGTGCGCTCAACGAACATGGCTTTACCGATGTAGAGACGTTCGAATCGCTCGTACGCACGCATGAGAGCCACTCTGCTGCCGGACCTGAAGTCAGCATCGACGAGGCGATCAACCGCATTCGAGTCGTGGAGAAGCGCAAGGAAGCGAGACGACTGATTCAGATCGAAAAGGCGCGTAACGCAAAGGCCCAGGCTGAGGCTGGAGCTAAGACTCAAAGCGCCGTACCAGATGCCGATGCTCAAGACGATGGCGACGCTAGTATGGCAGACGAGGTTGGGCTCAAGCGCAAGCACCACGATCAAGCTGAGGATCATGAACAGAGCGGTGCTGACCAGGCGGACGAGAACGACGAGAGCAGCGCAAATGCATCGCAGAGCAAGGACACCAATGGCACTTATCAACGAGGCGTGCAAGAAGGCGTTGCAGTGACCAAGAAGAAAGCTCGCATGATGCAGCAGCAGACACAACAGAACCAACCCATCCAAGCAGCCACCGTCTACTCGAAGCCATATTACGAGATGCGAGGCCACACGAGCTACCTCACTTTTGCCACGCTCCTCCCGCGCGATATGACGACCGCATCATGATCAGCTTGCAGAAGCCAACACAGTATAATCATGTAACGACGACGACATACACAAACCTTGAAATGACGAGCAGGCAGCTGCCTTGCTGCCTGGCAAATCTTCGGTGCACGTCCAGTCTCTTTAAATCGAGCGACCATCAGGATGAAGAGGAAGTGTGCGACAAATTGACGAAATCTGACCAGCGAGAGCGGCAAGACAAAGTTGTATCCAAACAGACGATCCAGCCCCATGAGATGGGCACAAGGGAATGTACAGGGTATCCTCCTGCATCCCGCACGAAAAACGACAATTTTTCATGCCGTATTGCAAATACGAAGAGATGGTTGAGGCTTCTTGGCATGCCGTTCTTATCCGGGATTATACGGACGGACTTGACCAAGTTAGTCATGATGAGCACTGCAAGTCCCTTGATCTGCTCAGCCGCGGATCAGGTGTCCCGCTTGGCACGTTTTCGTGATGCCGAAGCGAGAACAGATCAGGCCAGCGCATGGCAAATGTTCAGTTCGCGGAACGGTTGCCTGCTTCGGCCTTCGCTTGGATTCCCGACATTGCATTAGCGGTAGCGAAGCCGCCCAAAACTATGCCCTGAAACGACTCGAGCATTCCTTTCCGGCACGGCCTCTCTGTCCAGCTTCGGTCTCTTGACTATTCCAAAGGAATCCGGGGCATAGATTACAAAATTATGCTCGGATCAGCAACATCCGAACGAGCTTCGAAACCATCTAGGCAATCAATCTCGAGTAAAGTGATGGAAAGAGGCGGAAGGATTGGACCAAATCGCACCCCACAAACAATGACGATGCAGCTTTACCAGACTTTTCTTTTCCCATGAATGCATACCCGACAAGGTTACGCTCGGGCTGCAGCTCCAGAGCCTTGCGCGGAGGAGACGAGCAGGCAATTTGAATTTGGATCAGTGCAGCCCATCGAATCATGTCTTTTTCCCATGCGACAAGGCAATGCACGGTAAGTTGAGATGCCTCTGCATTAGTTTCTTCGCCTGTAGGGGGGTTGCGTCTGTCCAGCGTTACGTAACCGAACAGACGACAATGGTGACACTCAGGTGACTATCACACCTGATTTCATTTGTCTCGCTAAACCACGAGGGCGCAATCATGCAAACCCGGCAGGCGGTCGGTGGCAATGCAGCTCATTGCTGCCGCTGTTTGCCGGGACGACCGGTGACGCTGTTTCGGACTGCACAGGGCGATTGCTGGGTCCGAATTTGCTCCGCACAAGAAAGAAGGAGTGGCGCAGAAGCCACAACACGATCCAAAAGAAGCCCGGTGGAACGGCTTCGTGGAGACGTCGGAGTCGGCGAGATGGAACGAATCAGGAGCTGCGACCGGTCTACTGTATGATTACCGATATGGTTTGCCGATCTGCCAGCATGTCATCGCGTGACATGCTAGGGTCACTCAGGCGAGAGGTGGGCACAGCAGCTGCTGCCGCGTGTGTGTTCGGCAACGCACACTCGACGCAAACTCAGGCTGATCAGGTTACCGAATAGTCGGGACCTGAATCGTGGTCGAAGAGAGAAAAGCGAATTCCTCGGGAAAGTCACTACTCGCACAGCCAACCACGGACGGCAATCTCGTTGGTTTCCCGATGCACGCTGTTTCTTTCCTGCAGAATGCTTTGCTGTCTCACAGCTCTTGTACGGATTCAGGGCACATGAACCGCTCTATCGGCACCGCGATGATCTCGGGATCCATCAGCGATGCAGTGTTATTCTTGGGTGGATACCTGATCTCTGCTGCCACGTTGAACGAATTTGGTGACTGACTATTGATGGATCGAGCCACACGATAACTGACCTCATGCGCGGAGACGACGATAAGTGGAGCGATCGATTTCATTACAGATAGGCGGACATGGTGACCATGATGCATGATGCCGCGGCTGGACCGGCAGAGTCAGACCGAGCCACGTGGTTAACCCCGGTCATGATAGGCGAGCCTAATGGCTGATTGCGTCAACGGTGGGCCCAGACGGACGCATGCATCGGAATCGCACACGGTGCTCGGCATCGCGATTTGTATCTCATTTGTGAGTCGAGTCTCGATTCGGTACAGTACTCATGATTTGTCGGACGGTGGGAACAGACAATGTCAACGGTGTGCAACGAGCACGGTGGTGAACCGGATTTCGATCTCACTCGACCTCGACGAGGATGGTGGTTGTTGTTGACGAGGAATACGACCCAGAAAAGCGGCTTGACTTGTCGAACATTCAGGCATGCGCAGTATGAAATCCGGCAAGGAACGGCCGCATTGTTATCGGCAAGCTGCTCTTTCACATCTTAGCAAGGAGCGTGGAAAGCGCGGATAACATGCGAGGTCGCCGGTTGCCTGCCAGCGCAACTGCGATGACCGTAGTCGACCGCTTGCTGCGATGGCTGACTAAACCTGCGAGCCTCTTGCATGGGAAGCCGTCCTTGTAGGGCTTGGCACATGGACGACGACAGCATACAGCAGCGGTACTGAGCAGCAACGCACGCGGATCGTGGTCGAAGGCGACCAACTTCACGTGGGTGAAAGCAGAGAACGCCATTTTAGGGCTGGCAGCCGGATCGCCGGGCCTCACGACCAGATATTCGGGACAGATCTTGCCTTGCCTTGCTTTCGAACCATGGCAAACTTTCCAGAGGCTCGGTGCAGGATGCATCGGTGTCGGATACGCACGGATGACTATTGCCGGAAGTGTGGCGCCACGTCGATCTCGCCAACGATTCGATCTGGAAGAAGCTCAGCACGGCATACGGAAATACCCTGCTCGATTTTGGCGACCATGCTCGGGTGGAGACGGGTGTGTTGAGCTGTACGCGGTTGACGTAGTGGTTCGGTTCTGGGGATCAGCCTTGTTGCATGATGGCTTCCGACGGATTCATGCTGCTTGCACCACGAGACGGGTTGGAGCTGGTAGTTTGGATCGGTAGGAGTCAAGATGGAGCTCGGCTAATACTAGCGCCCGGTGAAGCCAGGCGAAGCGAGGCAGCGTCGAGTGCAAGCAGATGCCGTTCCGCCTTTTTTCGAACAGTGATCCGGGCTTTTGGAAACTTTGTCGCAAGCACCAGTTGGCCGACGCTCTGGACTCAGGAACCTCTGCTCTGGAACGAAGAGCGGAAAATGGGTTTGCGGTTCTGGCTCCGTTGGAGGCAAGAGGTTGGATGCAAGGTGCGCCCAACAACAATACGGCTCACTGGTTCGCTTGACGCTCCTGGCATCGCCGCAGTCTACATGTCCGACAGACAATAGATTGGAAAAATCGGTTCCAGCTGCCTCTTTGGAAGGTTGTGCTGCACCACAGCCTGGACGATCGTGCGGCGTCCATGTCGCATGCTGAGGATCGAGAAACAGCGCATGAGGCATCAAACCTGGTAACTGGAATCGGTACCGAGTCGCCGAAGGGCAAACTAGTATATCCACGAACACGATCGCGTTGCACTGGCTATTGGCCGCATGTCATCAATCCACGGTCAACAAGCAGACTCTGGAGCGACTGACTTAAGAGGCAAGACCGGAGCCCGAGAAGGAAAAAGGGTAAAACAAGAAGAAGTCAGGGCCAAGAAGGCGGAGGTTGGCGGAGCCAGAAACGAGGTGCCGGAACGCAGGCAGACGCGGGCAGCTGCAAGCTAAGTTAACGCTGCTCGACTGCAGCACGACACACGAGCTGCAAAGGCTCAAGAAGAAACTCTGCGAGATGCAACCCATGGGAACGAGACTCTGCAGCGCGGATTTGGTCTGCAACAGAGTGTTTTCCCGAGCGTGCGCCTCGGCTGGCCTCGCTTCGACTTCGCTTGGCCTCGAATCGACTCGACTGGAACTCGACTGTGGCCTTTTGGTGGATCCGGGTGGGCTAGCGTGCTCAGCCCACATTGTCTGTGTTTGAATCACCAGCGGATTGGGACTTGGGAATTCGCACAATGGAAAACCGGGTCTGGAACCTAATTTAACCTGCATGGTAAACGACTGCCAACTGCAACACATTCGGTAATTTGTGTGTGTGTGTGTGTGTGTGTGTGTGTGTGTGTGTGTGTGTGCAAGCCATCGCTGCCTCGTCTGCACAACACTCTCTCTCGATACGATGGGAACAATAACGCACCAAGGCTTGGGATTCGTAGTCAGCTCTAGATTCGCACCTATTGTCCGCTGGCATCTTGGTTTCGGGATAATGAAAGCCAGCGTGCTACTGTATTTTGTCCGTGCGCATTTTCCATTGTTGTCAGGTGTATAGCCGCTCCTTGCTTGGACTCGCTTGGTGGAGAATAGACTATGCGATCACTTTGCTATGGTATGGTATGAGGTGGATTCTGAACTCATCATCGACTGAAAAGATGGTCTCAACGCCTCGTTGGGCTTTGTTCAAGCGGTTGCGTGCAGCTGCAGCTTCATTTTACTTTAGAAAAAATAAAAAAAGCAAATCCCCATGCAGCACCCACTTTAGGTTTTCGAGCAGAGTTGAGTGAGCTGCAGTCAGTCACAGGTGGGAGTTGAGAAGGCGATTCTTTGATTGCCCGGCGAGCTCGGTCGAGCAAGTTTCTTGGGACTGGTTTTTGCATGTGGCTCGTGTGCCTCCGACCCTTTTCGTTCTCGTGCAGATCCGAGTCAAGTTGGGCAAAACCTTCCAAGACGCCCTTGCGGCATTTGGCGAGACCTTGCCTGCCATTGCATTCCACCACGACAGCAGCAGCAGCAGCAGGCTGCAGCAGCAGTATCGACAACCGCAAACCCGCATCGGCCCTCTGTCGGCTGCTGCAGAGTTATACATACACTTACACTGCCGAGACAGAGCCAAAGATGCAACATGCAACTCGAACTCTCGACTTTCTTTGTCTCTCTCTCTGTGTGTGTGGATTATTGCATGCAAGCCGCTTTTTCATTCTTGAAACCCTTCCCGACACCGGCATTTGTAACCAAAGAATGGTGTGATGTGATACAGAGTAGGATTGTGGATGCGATTGTGATCCTGGAGCGGATATTGATTCAATCAATCACATCAATCAACAGCAACCGCATGAGCAAGCGCAACCATCTGCTGCCAGCTGCAGTTTCAACCGTTTTCTTGGAACCGGTTCCACACTGCAAGCCCAATCACGCGAACCTCTTTTCTGGGACCACGACGTACGTGCCTTTTGTTTCTTTCCTCCAAGCCGCAAAAGTGGCTCTTGCGCCCGCCCCCCTTTCGCATTCCGCTGCTTGAATTTCAATCCTTCCATCCTTCCTTCCTGCCTGCCTCGCTCCCTCGCTATCCCTGTCCCTGTCCCTCTTTCCCGTGACAGAGTCGCTCATCCTATTCTTCAACACCCCCCACTCTTTTCCTTGTTCCTTGTTCCTCGTTTCGTCCCTTCATCATCTTCCTTTCTCTTCCTCACTCGTCTTGTCGCTTCTGCTTCTGCTTCTGCTCATCTTTCCTCCCCACCTCTTCGTTGCCCTTTTCTAACTTCATCTCTTCGGGCTTCGCCTTTCCAAACAAGTCACGACCCACGCGTCGCACCTCGCATTCTTGGGCCTCATCTTTCGATCCACTTCCATCTTCCCACACTTGTCGACGCTCATATCTGGTCACAGCCATCGATCCACAGCATCCTTCTTTCGTGCACATACTTGTTGTTCGACTCCGCTTCTCGATTCTGGGCCTTCACTACACCTCGTGTCGACTGCTCTTCTCTTCTATCTTGCACATACTTTCCATCTGCATCTTGGCTTTCCTAGGCAATCACCAACGATTCCAGTTACAGCACGGTATCATCCTCTCGAAACATAAGGTCATTGCAAGCAAGCTTTCATCTTCACAAGAGACGCCTCTGTATCACCACCAACTCCAACTCCTTCCTCTCGACCCACCAGCTGTGTCGCCAACCCACGCTCACCACGTCCAACGAGCTCGAACGAGCATGAAAGAATAACACCGGCTCCAAGCGCTTGGCACACTCGGTGTCCTTTCCTTTCCCCCTTTTCACTTCACTCATCCTCTTCGGCCGTGGCCACGGTTCCGAGAGCTTGACCTTTCACCTGCACACCCTCGCTTCCAAGCAAACATTCCGCGTCGTCGCTACTGCAACCATGGATCGCCCCGATACACGTAGCGCATCCATACCCACACAGCACAGCGCAACCATGTCCAAAACAAGCGAGAGCAGCTCCAGCGCAACCCCCGTCGGCGGCAACCCCACCTCGGAAAACAGCGTCGCATACCAATATGTTGCCGTTCAACAGATGACCACCAACCGCGACCACATCGAGTACCAACTGACGGTTCGAGAACAGCCCAAACAGTCGAGGATGTGCGGTGTCGGCGAAAAGGCAGATCGAAGACCCATCGATCCCGCTCCCATCGTTCAGTTGCGCGTCATCACCCACGACCGGCCTGTACGTCAAAGCGAGACGGTGGAGAGCACACCTGCAAAACCACCTATCGAGCGAAGACCGGGTCACGGACCGAGTGCGCCAAGAACTCCAGGTGTCAGGAGAGGTTTACCCGTCACTACGGCGCTGGGAGACGGATGGGAAGACAAGGCCTGGTATCTCGAGAATCCGTACTTCTTCATGTACGCCATGCTGTGCAACGCGGATACCGACGAAGAGCTGCACCTGCTCAACGATGGCAAGACGAGGTACACTAGCGGCTCTTGCGTTTCCTGTCTCTATCATCTCAAGGACATCGATGGATCGCATCAAGGATTCTTCGTATTTCCGGATCTCAGCATTCGTGTCGAGGGACGCTACCGACTCAAGCTCTGCCTCTTCGAGACCATCGGTCACTCGGTGCACCACTGCAAGTCGATCTACTCGGACCCCTTCCACGTCTACACAGCTAAAAGATTTCCAGGCATGGAGGAGTCGACTCGGCTGTCCAAATCTTTCGCCGAACAAGGGCTCAAAGTTCGAGTTCGTAAACACCCTCGTTCTCGACGTCGAGGATCGAAGCGCGCAAAGGACGAGAGCGATGTTTCCGACGATGCACCGTTGGCACGCGATCGTGCGAGTCCCAAACGCGCTCGAGTCTCTGATATACTGCCCTCGACTTCGGGTCTACCCATCCCACAACCGATCGCTTCCAGGATGCCCCGCTCGATGGACGCGCGGTACGAACGCGCGGTCGAGTACGATAGGAAGCCGTTCCCGCAAGATCTCAAAGGCGGATCGGTCAGCAGGAGGATGTGGGAAGAGGAAGAAGCGATGAGGTTGCGCGAACAACGGAGTTACGATTCGAGGTACGAGCCCGGTTTGTACCCTCCGCACGCTCGAGACGACCGACTGCCGCCACCGCCACGCGACTTTGACGGACGGTATGTGGACGACTACCCTCCGCCTCCGTCTGCTCGCAGCGCTCGTCCAGCCGCTCCGCAGCATCCCGGTATGCGATACGCGACAGACTACCCGCCGTACATCCGCGACGACGGTCCACCACCACCGCCGTCGCTGTCGGTTACGCCTCCACCGCCGTCGATGCGCGCAGGGTACGCAGAGCCACCTCTCCCACCGCCTCCGACCGCATTTGCCGGCCGCACGTACCCACCCGCACCAGCGCCCATACCCACCCGCCCGATCCGCGCCGCTCCTCGACCTTTCCCTCCTCCCGCCGCTGCGGATCACTACGACGACTACCCGCGTTACAGTGGTGGTGGGTACAGGCTTCCGCCGCCACCGGCATCGCCAGAGTATAGCCGTCGGAGTCCGTACCAGCCACCGGCTGCGGCGGGGGGGCCGTGGAGGAGGGGGTCGGGTCCGCCGAGTCCGAACCGGCCGAGCGAGTACGAGTACCGCCGGTCTCCTCCGCCAGCGGCGGCGTTTGAAGGCGGGTATCGACGTGCGTATCCGCCCGCCGAGCGGGCGTATGAAGGCTCGGAGAGGGGTTACGGTCGAGACGAAGTGCGGTTTGGTGCTGGAATGCGGCCGGTTCTGCCGCCGCTTGGGAGCGAGGTTGAACGAGGCGCTGGTGTTGAGAGAGAACGGTTTTTGCCTCCTCCACCACCGCCACAGGCAGCGGCGGCGGCTGGAGGCGGTGCGACCTACGGACCGCCGGCGGTGGTCGACGAGTGGGACGATCGTCTACAACGTCCCTCTGGCGCGATGGACGAGTATCGACGTGCGGCTCCGCTGCCACCGCCGTCGAGACCTCCTTCGCGACCGTACTAGGCTTGCACAGCTTTTTTGCAGCAGAAGGGACATCAATACACGTATCCTTTCTCACCTGCATAGGCCGCAAGTTTTTCTTTTCTTGTACCACTGATAATCATATAATACACGATGCCTTGGATGCATTATACTTCCACTGTGTGTACGTGTGTGTGTTGGGAGGAGGGTGCTGGCCAAGTCGGTTACACGTTTCGTTGGCAGGTCAGGATCACACTCTATCCCGTTCCAAGTCACGCCCGAGTCCGAAGCATTCACGCTCAATTCACGGGACAGGTTTCACACCGAACCTCACAGCACGAGCAAATCTCAAAACAAGTGATCGGCATTGCAGACGAGAGCCGACGAGCAATCACAGTGCCGGGGGGTATGAAAGGAGATGGGGTAGATAAAACAGCAGGTAAGAAGGACGAAGCAGCGTACAAAAGCGACATGGAGGGGTAAGAAGTGAGACTACGACGGAAGCACATCGAGAGGAGGTGGGGTAGGAACGGGTAACAAGCGAGCAACTAGTTCGTAGAGCGGAGAAGGAGAGTGTTCAAAGCGAGCCAGCTGGGACGAGACGGGGAGGATGGAGCGGAGGAGAAGCGGAGTGTTTCAGAGCGAGCAGCTGTCAGAGAGTAGTAGTCCGGAAGCCGACACCCAGCACCACCGCCACCGCTCACTGACGACCACGTGCCGCCCTCCTCTGAGCCAGTTCGATCAGCCTCAGCGTCCTCTCCAGCGACTCCTCCATGCTCAACACTTCGTCCGAGGCGTAGGAGGTGAGTCGGTACCACTCGTCCTCGGACCACGTGCTGGAGTCGTCGTCGCTGTACGTGTCGTCGGAGTCGGACTCGAGCTCCCACGCCTGCGCAGTGCGACGGGTGTGGTCGACGCTCTCCTGCTGGTGGTGGTAGACCTGGTGGTGGTAGACCTGGTGGTGGTAGACCTGGTGGTGGTAGACCTGGTGGTGGTAGACCTGGTGGTGGTGGACCTGGTGGTGGTGGACCTGGTGGTGGCTGCTGGAGGAGGTAGCCTGCTGCTGCTGCTGCTGCTGCTGCTGCTGCTGCTGCTGAGCGTTACCAACGTCAAAGCGCGGAGCCACCACCAAGCCGCCACACCTCGTCGCCCTCGGATGCACCTTGACCACCTCTCCGTTCCTCTTAGGCACATCGGGCAGCACCCGGTCGATGCAGAAGCAGTTGGTTCCGCAGGGGCAGTGCGGGGGACGTCCGTCACCAGCAGCAGCGTGGACGGGGACCGACAGGTGCGCAGGGTCGCGCATCTCGATGCTCGGGCCCCACTCGCGACGCGGGTAGCCGATGGCGCGCGCGCTGCGTCCTTTGAGTCGCAGCTGCGCGTTGTGCGCGTCCGTGTCGGTGACCGTGACCGTGGGGCTGGGGTGGTGGAGATGCGTGGCGGAGGCTTTGCCGTTAGGGTCGATGGTGGTGTCGGCGTTGGTGTTGGCGTTGATGTCGTCAACGTTGACCTTGTCGTTGGTATCATCGAGCTCGACGGCAGCAGCGATGACATCGTCCAGCTTAGCCACGACGGCCGCCCAGAACCCTTCATAGTGAGCAACCTGAGCGTCGCCACGCTTCTTGGCTTCGGCTTGGCCTCGAATAGCGTCGGCGAAATGCTGCTTGAGCTGGGCCTGCTGAGCAGCGCGGCGAGCAGCCGCCTCGGCGGCGTCCGCCTCGAGAGCGGCCTTCTGCATCGCGTAGAGGCCCTGGTAGATCTCTTCGGGCGTCTTGGGGACCTCCTCCACGACGATGGGTGCGGTCTTCTTCTTGAACGGGAACGAGAGCATCCTGTCGACCCACCTCTTGACGGCCTGGATCATGGCGCGGGTACGCTCGCCCACGTCCTTACCGCGCGCGTCGTCGCCGATGGCGGAGCCCAGCTCGGTCTCGGAGAGCCAGGGCCACATGGTCTCGAGCGTCGAGTGCGACGCCTGGGCGGGGAACTGGAAGTGGCCGCCGCAGAAGCCGTCGAGGATGGCGAGCAGCGACGCCTCGCTGGTGCAGCTGGCGAGGTCGGCGGCGACACCGATGATGTTGTTGCCATTCTTGATCGAGTCGGGGTGAAGAGGTTCAAAGTCCATGAGACCCTTGGCGACGGCCAGGATGGACTCGGGAAGCGTCGGCTGACCCGGGGTGGACAGGGCGGAGAACGCCTCGTCGCCGCAGATGAGGGCGGGAGTCGGAGGAGGAGCACAAGGCAAGACGGTGCCGTCGACCGAGTCGTGGCGCTGGTGCTGCTGCTGGTTGGGCTGCATGGTTGCAAGGTTAAGCTGCAGGAGAGGCTGCAAGAGAAAGAAAAGGGAAAGAGCTGTGGAGAGGAGATAGTGTGGGGGATGGTACGGAGAAAGCGGAGAGTGGAAGAGCGGAGAGCGAAAGAGCGGGGGGACAAAGGAGCATGCATGAATGCTCGACTATATGTACTATGCCGACCATCTACAACGCATCGTAGGGGGAGGAGCAACCGGGGCAGGACGCTGCAGCAGCGAGCAGCGCTCTCATTGCTCGCTACAAAGCTTGACGGTCGGAAATGGGATTGCAATTCAATTCGCACTG
>MJEU01000077.1:0-96705 GCA_001748505.1 Sporisorium iseilematis-ciliati | reverse complement strand
CTACCACGTCAGCCAGTAAAACGTGCCGCCTCTGAGTTGGGGTACCCCTTGTAACCCTATGCTCCCACAGATACAGACTGTGCACTGACCAGAGAGATGATGTTGCGTTGTTGCAGACAGTGTGGACAAAGACACCTTGCTGTGATAGCAATGTTCTTCTCCACCATCCATCTATACAATTGTTCAACAGAGTTTGACAAAACTCACTAAGCAAAGATGGAGCCTCTTTGCTACACCACTTGCTTGCAAGTCAAGGCCGGACTTGACGCCACAATCCCAATCAAGGTCTTTCTCAAACCAATGGACCTCATCTTCCAACAACAATCAGATGCGCAATGGGACACTTTAGCGCAGCTGACAAACCTACTTCCAGCACTACGTTTCCTGGCAATTGGCCATCGATCTCCAGGGGCTGTGCTGCATGGAACTCAAGACAGGTTGCTCCCTCTCTTTCTCAGGGTTGAACTTACAAAAGCTGAGGAGATTGAGGCTTTGGAAGCAGGCTCTGCATATCAGGAATGTTTTGAAGAGCATACTTGGCTCTGAACAGAGCTCCTCAAGCAACACTCAAGCTGGGAGTCTGCGCAAGAGAAAGATCACAACCTGTATCAGCACACAAGCAGCGCAGCTGCTAAAGCATCATACCAGCAAGGTCTTGTCCTGAAGGAAGCCAGAGCCAAGAAGTTTTGAGTCATGCAAGAATCACCCAGAATCTTGAGCCAGCCAGGGTGAGAAGTTGAAGAGTGCAGAGCGCTTGGAACAAGCGCTAGCTTCACTTGAGCGGAGCACGTGACTGCTCTCCACGTCAGCAGTGGAGGTGACGTGGACAAATTGAGCTCAGCTCACCTTGTCTCGTCTCATCTGCTCACCACCATCACACACTTGCCGTTTTGCTCCGGCATTCAGCTTTTTCAAGGGCCCGTCCTGTCCCTTGTGTCGTTTTTCTTTTTGTTACTCATGTTAGGTTCAATTTCTGCGGTCTCCTGCACCCTCTGCTACGCTCACACGCAACGCTCAACCATCCTAACCCTTGTACGGCCACAGCTGGGAGCTTGCAAGCGACTTGCTCAAGTTAGGCAATCAAACTTGTTTCATCTCTGTTTCCCGTGCAAGTGTAGTGATGGCGTGTGTGGCTGCGTGCCTGTGATGGTGAACACAAACAGCTGAATTTGCTTGGCAAGCTTGGCATTACCGGCAGAGAGGTCAGGCAGGCAGTGTTACTGGTCAGCATATTCTGTAAGCGCTGCAAGTCATTGCACCCTTGACCCATCTTCCGGAGTCACACAATCCTCGTCTTGCTCAGTCTTGGTTTGCTCTCAGCAACCACCTTCCACAAACCTCAAGGCAATCGCAGATCAAGTTCGAAACCCATTGCGCACTGGCTTGGACCGTCTTTGTCAACAAACAATACCATGCACAACCTTCGACTCACAACTTGAGCCACGATGGACGCCCTACCCTACACCTCGCCGTCCATTGTGACGATCCCAGTGCTCGCATCATATCTCTTGCTTCTATCGATCTTCTACCATGCCTTTCAGAAGCTCTTCTCTGCGGGCATTCTTGGCCCGCTCGTACTTGGTGCCATCTACGCTCAACCGCTTGCCAACATTCTACCGCAAGATGTACAATCGGCAGTTCTTTCCATCGGCTATCTAGGCTTGATACTCCTCATCGTGCAGGGCGGCTTAGAGGCGAGAATGGACATCCTTTCGAGCCCCAAGAATCTCCTCATCTCCGTCTTGGTTGG
The DNA here is from genome assembly GCA_001748505.1 of Sporisorium iseilematis-ciliati. Classification (NCBI taxonomy): domain Eukaryota; kingdom Fungi; phylum Basidiomycota; class Ustilaginomycetes; order Ustilaginales; family Ustilaginaceae; genus Sporisorium; species Sporisorium iseilematis-ciliati. Next base: position 94,955 of record MJEU01000077.1, on the reverse strand, counting down.
CGCTACTGGAGTCATCTTGCCAATTGGAATCAGCATGGCGCTCTTGCCGTTAGGATTTGGCTACGACTACCTCGAGAGCTTTTCCATCGGTGCAGCACTAGCCTCGACGAGCTTGGGTACGACCTTTGCTGTTCTTGGTTCGTTCAACGGCTCGTCGAATGCGACTGAAGGACCGGAACAGCCTGCAGACGCCAAAGATGCAAAGCACGGAATCGCCAACACCCGCATCGGCACCATTCTCATCGGAGCAGCATTGTTGGACGACATTGTTGGCTTGGTTATCATCGGCGTCATCTCAACGCTTGGTCCGGCAAACGAGAATGGTCTTAGCGCAATAGCGCCCTGGCAGATCGCTAAACCTATCGTATCTTCGTTCCTTCTGCTGATGGTCTCTTGGCTGCTGACGCGATTCCTTCTTCGGCCTGCTGCAAGACGCTTTGGATCTCGACTTACGCAGCAGTCGACCATTGGCCAATCATCCGCACGAACTGGCAAGATCATGGCACGCTTCCAGCGTGATCGAGGAATGCAGCAACTCACAGCAACGACGCTTCTCATCACGACAGTGCTGGCATACTCGGTCATCAGCGAGGAGATTGGCTCGTCTCTTCTCATCGGAGCCTTTTGCTCTGGAGCGATGATGAAGTACGTCTACACCCAAGGTGCTGATAAAGCTTCCGAGCCTCATGAAGCCGCACATCAGACAGAATCTTCGCTCTGGTCACCAGACTATCTTCTGTCCGCCAGTACCGCGCTGGGTGTCGTCCAAGACACCATGCTCGTTCCCTTTTTCTTTTCCAGCATCGGATCGGCAATCCCAGTCAAGTCTATGTTCGACGGCACGACTGTCTGGAGAGGAGTCATCTTTGCGGGTCTCATGGCGTTTGCAAAAGTCTGCGGTGGTGTCTGGATCTTTGCAGCCGACTGGCTCGAGCGAAAAGCCGCTCAGCAGAGTCAGAAACAAATGCAGAAGCACGCAGAGGAGCAGGCACAGGATGGCAGTGTTCCCATCGAGATGCATATGGGAGGAGCCAATGCGCACGCATCTATCAACGGCATCGCTCTGGCCGCTGGAGCAGAAGGAGACATGGCAGACATCACACGCGTTCCAGAGGCGTCAATAGCGCAAGACAAAGAGCACGTCTGGCCCGCATCGCTGTTCCTAGGGACTGCGCTCATGTCGCGCGGAGAGATTGGCTTCCTCGTCATCAACATCGCCAAACAGGGAGGACTGCTGGATCAGCAAGCTTTCAACGTGGGCATCTGGGCCATCGTTCTCAACACGCTCGCTGGACCCATGGCAATCGGCATCTTGATGCGTACGCATCACGGGCAAAACCTTCTGGGACGCGGGAACAACACACACGCAAGACGTTGGAGTTGATCGCAGATAGAATGACCAATACACACATACAGTCACCGTCGTCGAACAGATTCAATGCTGACTTGAGGATGCGTGCCTTCTGAAACCGGAACCGATGAGCTCTTGCGTTGAGCCAAACAAGAAGCTCTGGACAGGAGACGTGCGAGCTTCGACCGTCAACGCAGCTGCTCGCAAGTTGCGAATCGACGTCACAAACCGAAGGCAGTTCCACTCAAACTGCGAAGCGAGTCCACCATTCAGCGTTAAAAACACGGCCAGTACTGAATCGAACAATCATTGTTGCTTTGCGGACTATCTGAATATGAACTGAACATGAACATGACCGCTTGTATCGACAATGCTGCGCTGTGCGCGCGCGTTTGTGAAGGTCTTCGATGGGTTTACTGATCTCAAGAGTTCGACGGCGTCCAGACATTGGTTTTGAGTCCAGACCCGCCGCTCTTGTTGCTCTCCTCAAACGACTTGAGGATGTCGGACAGCTCCTTTCCGCTAGTCGAGCGACGCATCTTGGGCGTGAGCGGCTTAGCGGGAGCATGGAACTTGCTGAGTGCCGGTGCGTCCGACGAGAGCTGTTGCTGCATACCTGCTTGACCGCGGAGACGAGCTTCTTCGATGGTCATCTGGGGGAAAGACGATTCTTCTTGGTTCTCCTTTTGCTTTTCCTGCCTGGCGCCCTCACTTGTCTCTTCAGTGACGGCCTTGTCGTCAGTGCCGAGCGCCTTTTGGGCCACCTTGGCCGGTATGCTTGCGGCTTTCGCCTCGGGAGATCTGCCTTCTTCATTTGACGGCCGTCTGTCGAACTCCCAGTCTTCCTCGTCAGCAGGGAGGTCGCCGGCTTCTCCATCGTCCTCGTCATTGTCGACGTCGCCGTCAGAGCGCGAATGGGGCAACGACGCGATCTCGTTAATGCCACCGTCAACAGCACCAGAGGAAGTGCTGGGTGAGAGGGTGCCGCTGGTCTCCTTTCCTTTGGCAGCGGACGGAGTCGCTCCTGATTGCTTTTCACCAGTCGCGGGGTTCGCCTTTTCGCCCTGCGGTGTCTGCATCGAGCCGCCAGCCATCTCTTTGTTGACTGCTGAGTCTCCCTTTTTGGCTGAGGAAGAGGATCGAGACTTGCCTCGCTTGTCGAGTGCAGTGCGAACGAAGTGTCTCGCACTCTGCAGCGCTTTGCGACTTGCGTCGAGGAACAGGAAGGCTTGGAACACGTGCACGCAGTCCTCGTACAGCTCGTGACGAACTGCGACGCCTGACAGAGAAGCCTTGTGGGCGAGCAAGGTGACCTCATCTCGCAACACTTCGGCATCTCCGCACTGGATGAGCAGTGGTGGCAAGCCGTGCATGTCGCCAAAGAGCGGAGAAACATAAGGATGGGTGAGGTACTTGTCGATATTGTCTCCGAGGTAGGCCCATACTGGGTTCATGTGGTCGCCGGACTTGGGCATTGGCAGATAATCGAACTCGGCGTTTGTATCCCACGAGTCGCAAGACATTGTGAGGTCGACCCAGGGACTGAACAGCATCGCGCCGCTGGGCAGCGGGTAGTCGTTGTCACGGAGGTAGTACATCAAAGCAAGCGCCAGTCCACCACCAGCGCTGTCGGCGCCGAGCACAATATTGCTGGGCGGAATGCCTAGATCGTCGGTGAGACGGAAGTAGGATGCGACGCAGTCGTGCAAAGCACCCGGGAACTTGGTATCGGGTGCGAGACGGTAGTTGATGCCAAAGACACGGCACTCGGTGTACTTGGACAGCGAGATGGTGAGTGGTCGATGCGTAGCAGCGGACATGACAAAGTAAGCGCCTCCATGAATGTAGAGGATGACCCGTTCCTTGCCCTTGTGCTTGCCACTTCGCCACTCTGCCTGAAGACGACGCCATGTTTGCTTGCCGACGACCCACTCTGCGCTGATCTCTCGCTTGCCGTCCTCGGCAGCATCGGCTTCAGCGAGGAAACCACGCAGATTGCGTTTCTTGACGCGGAACGTCACTGGAGTGATGAGACCGTCCTTGGGTGTGGGAAGGAAGGCACCCAGATCAAAGAAGCCCTGGAGGCCTTGGATGGAAGCAAACTCGGAATAGGAGGCGATGTCACGCATGACTCTGGTGAAGACGGAGGTTTCGATGCCCCAGGACTTCTTGGGTGGACCGTAGATGGCGTGCGATGCGACGGCAGTGCCAATGGTGACACCTTGTGAAACGAGCAAGGGCAGGTAGCGCCATGCGTTGGTGAAGGTGAGCTTGGTCGGCTGGGTTCTTTCAGCGCTCGGGTTGAGACGTGCGGAAGCAGGGACCTCGGTCTTTTTGTACTGATCCAAGAGCGAAGTGAGGGTCTTTGTGGATTCGTTGTCTTTGCGATGTACGGAGCGGCTGGCACGGCGAGGCTGGCTGGCTGAGGCAGCCGGTGGCGGTGCTGATGGTCGGACTGTGGCCTCGGACTGTCCTGTGGAAGAAGCTGAAGGGCTCGCCTCGCCGTCAGCAGGTAGATCGTGATTGCCTTTGACGTTATCGTCGTCTTCCTTGCCCGACTGAGGAGATGCCGTCGGATCCCTTCCGCGGTTGATGGTGGACTGCGCAGCCTCCGCAACAGCTGCGGTGCCAGACGCACCACCTCTCTGCGCAGCATTGGAGCTGGACGAAGATGTTGGGCGGCCCCAGTTTTCGGGCATCAAAGCCATCATGACGGTCAAGTCGAGCGCCATGGCAGAGTCTCCACGCTCCTTGATGCGGTCCTTGTCTGTTGGCGCATTGCCGTTGGTCTCTGTGGCAGTGTCCATCTCCGCCGGCTCATCTGACATAGCCGCAGGGGCGTGCAGATCTGGTGGTGCGGAGGCGCTTGGATTGGCATCGATGGGATCAGGTAGAAGCGAATCGCCACGTTTGTAAGACTGGATGTAGCTTGCGATGCTGAGCAGAGATTGCTGCTTTTGAGGTAGAGCACCGCCGTTCTGCACGCGAAGCGCGTGTAGACGCTGCAAGTGGTTGACGGCCTCGACAGCGGTGACGGCCTTGCGAAGCTTGCGCATGGCGGTGAGATTGCGAAGGGCGCGGTCCTTGAGGCAGGCGCCTTTTGCGCTCTCCTCGTGCAGCGGTGGCAAGTTGGCAAGCCAGGGATGAGCGAGAGCCTCGCGTGCGGTCATTCGCTTTTCGGCGGGGCAGAGGCAGCGTAGGATGAAGTCTTTGGCGGTGTCAGATACCTCGGACCAGTACTCTGGCTCGAATTGAACCTGCATCTTGATGATCTGCTGGAAGAGAGATGGTTGATCTTCGCCATAGAATGGAGTGTAGCCGCCAAGGAGCGCGTATGCAATGACACCGCTGGACCAGATATCAACTGCGGCGTTGTAGCCTTTGCCGAGAAGCACCTCGGGCGAGACATATTGTGGAGAGCCGCAAGCGGTCATGAGGAGACCTTCGTCCGGAATGAAGCGTGAGAGGCCAAAGTCGGATATGACAATGTCGCTAGGGTCGGACTTGTCGCGCAAAAGGATGTTCTCCGGTTTGAGATCACGGTGAATGATGTCGTGCTCGTGGAGGTAGGCGACACCTTGGAGGATCTGCTTCATGATGTGGCGAGCATCGAGTTCGTTGTAATGCACCTTCTCAACGAGACGGTCAAAGAGCTCTCCGCCCCGGCAGAGGTCGGTCACAATGAAGACGCCTTCCTTGGTTTCATAGAGGTCCCACATCTTGATGATGTTGGGATGCTCGACCTTGCCCAAGATGGTGATCTCCTCCTTGAGCATCTTTTCGTTGCTGTCCTTGAGTGGCTTCTTGGCGATGATCTTGAGCGCACGCTGGTTGCCGGTGGATTTCTCGACGACAGCCTTGACTACGGCAAAGGAGCCTTGACCAAGGACTGTGGGCAGTACGTCGTACTTTTTAGAGAGTTGGACGGGGAGAAGGGGAGTGCCATCCTTCTCTGTCTCCTTGAACCAGGTGCGGAAGGCATGGTGGAGGTGGGAGCCGACCATTCTGACGTGATCTCGTTTGGATGATCTCCTCTGAGGGAGTGAGCCAGTCACAAGGCCAGCAGAGTGGGTGCCGATGCGTTCCAGATTGGGAGCGAGTTTGGGGGCAATGGGCGTAGATTCGCAGACGTCGGTGCGGTTGTGGTAGTCTTTGGAGGTGCGTCGTTGAAAAATGGTGGAGAGGCGCTTACTGGGCGAGCTCGACGATTCTGACGCGTTGGTAACGTCGGCACTGGATTGGCGAGAAGCGGCTCGATTGGATTGACGTGGTGAAGTGCGGTTCTGAAGGTGTGCGGCGAGAGAACGATGGATGCCACGAAAAGTGAGAGGAGAAGCCGATGCGTCTGGATTGAATTGTGATGGCTGCTGATGCACTACGTTGGCCGAGTCTCGCAGGGGTGGAGTAGCCGAGAATTGGACGGCCCGAGCGGTGCTGTGACGCTTTTGTTTCTCTTTGGATTGCTGGATAGCGTTTTGGCGAGGCTGCTCGCGAGAGAGATCCGATTGATTGAGATGCGCTGAGGTAGTGGGTTGGGTCGAGGTGATTAGGGCTGCGGATTGAAGTTCGGTACAGCCGACAGTGGAGGTGGTGATGGGAAGTGAGGATGGGGAAGGAGTGGAACAGGAAGATGCTGTTGGGCTATCGGCCATACTCCGATGCAAAGTGTCGAATCAAAGGGGAAGGACGGTTACGGTCTACTGCAGAGGTGACTATGGCACACCGAATGCGAGCAAGCGAGTCTCGACGATCAGCAAGGGTTGCCGCTTGGGTGAGTGACGATATTGGCAAGCGAGAAATGCGGTCGCTGATGGATCTAAACAATTTCGAGGCAGCGATGACAGAGAAGCTGTGCAAGCAGAGCCAGACACTGAGACAGTGGAGCTGCTGTGTGATTTTTCAGGATTTCTGCATTGAGCGCGTCTGAAAGCGGTGTCTGTGATGCGTGTGACTTTGTGCTGTGATTCTGTGACTGCGTATGAGTGTGTGTGTGTGTGAAAGCATCGCCGGCAGCCCACCAGATCGCGCACTCACACTTGTGACTTTTCTCAGGCAGCAGCGGGTGTATCTCGCTCATTGTGATTTTTGGTTCTCAGCCTCCACACACAGGCACAGCGTCTCTTCTCACGGCTTTCTTTCTCCGACACGCGACTGACTGAGCAAACGCAGCTGCAGACCGCTCAACAAAAAGGAAATAGGGTCGCCGCCTGCAACCGGCGCTGCAGATTCCCACTGCAGTCACACCCAAGGTTCCCGCCTGCAGCTTGCTTTCAACCGCTGAAAAAGCGCTCTGATGCCAAGGGTCCAGACCGCTTCCAGAAAGGCACACACACACACACACAGAGCAAGAACTCGACGTGAATGCCTTCCCACGTGCCGCCAATGCCAACACACGATTCCAAGGCATCAAGACATCGATCGTTAGCCAGACTCTTCAACAAGTGACAATGATGGAGGTCATCGAATTCATTGCAAGGTCATGTCCGTTGCATTCAAGATAGATTGCCAGCGAAACAAAGATCTGAAGAGGAGATCAACATGTCCATACAACCCACATCCAGGCACAAGACTTGGAAGCCTACAACCTCTCAATAGCAGCAGCGGCGCGATACATGCGCTCGTCGTGCCTCTCCTTGAGCATATCAAATCCACGCAGCGAGCTCTCGCCCACCAGGTCCTGCACGATCGCCTTGAATCTATCCAGCTGAGCAGCCAGCGTAATCGAAGCCATCCTCGCCGTCGTGTAGCGCAGATACATGGGATCCACCAAAACGTTCCAGCTCAGCACATCTTCGCCTTCCGTCTTGTTTGGGTCGCCCTCGACCGACCTCTTTTCTGCAGCAGCCCTTCTGCGCAGGAATGCGTCGACATTGCGGTTGCGATTCGCGTACTTGAAGTGGTTCTCGAGGAGAGAGAAAGATGCGTGGTTGAGACGCTCGCCGTTCCTCAACGCTTTAGAGAGGAGATCGAACACCATGCAGATTTCAGAGAGCATCTGTGGATCCAATAGCGAAGTCGACGACGTCAAAATCCTCTGCCAATCTGTCGCACTGGGGTGACCTGCCGCCGTCGCATCTGCCCTCTTGACCACGTCGCCGTCCGCAGAGATCGTTAGCTGATCGAAAGCCCGCACTGACGACACAATGGCACCGAGCGACTCGACAATCGTGGCGTGGATCGCAGCAATTTCGACATATCTTTCCGCCGGCCAACGACCGCGAATATGAAAGTCCATCGATGCGAGTCCAATCTGCATGGGGTACGTCGCCACTTGCGTTGCGACGGCCATGAAGCGTGCTCGAAACACCGGCTCGCGTTCGTTCCACAGCTTGTGGATGGCTTCCGAGCTGGACACCTTCTTTTCTCCGTCTGCTTCGACCTGATTGGCAAATCCAGATCGTTCTGTTTCCTGCGTGTGGATGCGATTGCGCGCGATCCAGACCTCCATGACATCGATGAACAGGTCATTCAGCTGACGAGTCACCTTGGCCATGTTCTTTCGCAACAGCAGACGACTCGACACTGGGCGGGGGAGCACCATCACAATCAGCGCCACGGCCAATCCGATGATGACCAGCAGCGTTCGCTTCCACGCCACGTCGATGCCGATGCCGCTGTTGGCCAAGACTTGAAGGTGCGTGTCGATCCATGAATATCCAACAATCAACACGACTGATACCGACGCCATGATCGCGGGAAGCAAAAGCATCTTGGGTGCCCAGACACGCAGAAACACGAGCGGGATGAACCCTATCGCACTTGTGACTCCCAAGCCGTATGCGTTGCCGCGGCCGTTGCCCGTCGAAATGTACCACAGCACAGCGCCGTACAGCAATCCCACCACAGTACCGATGAATCGCATGGCAAATGTAAAGATGAGCTCACCACCAGAGAGTGCTGCAGCGGTCTGAGCCATGATCAGCGCCCAAATGCCTCGATGCTGGTAAACAAAGTAGGCGGAATGCGGCAGTACGGTGGTGATCCAGACAGCGAAGGAAGCGATACACATTCGCAGCGCATAGATGCCCGTGGGCCCGCTGACAAAATTATACGTTGCGGCGATCCCTCTTCCGATGCGGTGAGTCACCTTGGTTGGCGGAAGCGCATCTGGATCACGCGCGTAGTAGCGCTCTTTGCGATCACGCTTGCCCTTCTTGGATTGCTTAGAGTCACGTTTCTTGGTGCCAGATTGCTTCTCCTCATCTACGCGTGATGATGAAGGAGGAGTGGTGTCGTCGTCGTCCGAGTCCACATCGCTTTCGCCCTCGAGGTGATCGGCTACATCGTCGTTTCGGCTACTGCTGCTTGAGGAGGCGGTGTGGGCTCGATCCTCTCTGAACTCGCGATCGATGTCTTCTTCGCGCTCGAACTGACCATCGCCCGGTCCGAAGCGATCCAGGCCATCGGAGGATCCACGTTTGTTGCTGCTGAGCACGGCAAAGAGGCGACCGAGATGTTTAGGCGCCCAGATGCGCTTTTTTGAGCCGGCACGATTTGCGATGCTGAGCATTTCTTCGTGAAGGGCCGAGATCGAGTCGAGGACGTCGCTCAGGTTGGTGATGTAGACGAGGCAGACGTGAAGCGGTCGGCCACCAGCTCGGAAGGAGCGAATGGATTCTTGAGTCTGCAAGAAGTGCTCTGTGAGATCCAGATCGGGGTGCAACGCGCGGAAGTGCTCGACGTACGGCTGCATCAACTCGAGCCTCTTGTCCTCCATCAAGCTTTTTCGAGCGACATCGAGTTGGGTTTTGGTCTCGTTGAGCTGTTGAAGCACTTGATCGATGGGTTGTTTCTGCCGCCACGAAAGGTTAGCGTCAAAGTATGCCTCCACAGCTTGCATCGAGTCGGCAGCAGCATCGAGAGACGGAGAAGCTACACTGTGGAGGATATTCAGCATGCGCGACATAGGGACCTGCTGTGCGGCCTCACTCTCGCGAACATCTTGGCGAACGCGGTGAATGGCGCTGGTCTCATGCAGCCTGATTGGCTGGAGACGGTCTTTGGTGGGGAGCGCTTCGGTACCATGCTCTCCGTCGACCTTGTAGCCTGGCTCCGCTTTTGCCGGGTCCCACTGATCGTCAAAAGTATGCGGGTCGGTGATACCGAATTCGTGGTTGAGCATTCGCCAGAACGTATTGAGTAGCGCAAGCTGGAGATTGATCGTGCGAGTCTTGCGGAAGGCGACTTTCATGTCGTGAGCGCTAAAGTAGGATCGATAGAATTCCATGCCCAAGAAGGCTGAAGAGCCATTGAGGCCTTCGAGCTGCTCAGCGACGGCAGTACGATTCGCCTTAGCATCCGCGAGAAGGCCAGCGGCGATTTTAGCAGCGTCGTCTTCAGCTTGGAGGTGTAAATGAAGCAAATCGGTCGAAGGCTGATTCGTGTGATCTTGTGGCGAAAGATGAGTGTCAGCATCGTAAAGATGAGAGAGGTCGGTGAGTGCTGAGGAATGCAAGCGGAGGAGGTCGCGGCTGGTTCCAAGCACTTTGACGAAACCGAGTTGCCACGAGTATGCGAGCGTCTCTGGGAAGATGAGGATTTGCGAGGCGAGACAGATGGCGAGAGAGCAGCCGATAGGGATCATAAAGATCTCGCCGAGTGTATATCTAGCGTAGGGAAAGAGAGGTCCGTAAGATGCCATGATATCGAGCACGATGAGCAAGAAGATGGAGCCGATCTTGAGTTTGGGCAGCTTGACTTGAACGACGGCCGCTGCGTAACAGCCTGCCATGAGGAAGATACCAAAGACAGCGGTAGAGCGCACATCGAGGTATTCGCCTCGAAAGACGGACATGGTGACGTAGGCCTCGGGGTTGGTGGATGCGGCAGCTGAGGAACGGACTCGCTGGACAGCGGCTTGCAAGAGCGGTTGACTTCGAGCCCGATTCGCAGCCGCCATGGCTGCACAGCCCCAGGCCCATCCCATGAGCGCACCCACAACCAGCGATCCAAATGCAATGACGAAGATGAAGAAGGGCATCGAAGGTGGAATCATGAGAGTGAGCATACAGCCGAAGAAGGCAGCTTGGCCGAGCATACGTAGAGATGGACCAGGGATCATGAGGACAAAGTTGGCCCAAGTAGCGACCCAGCATCTTGCGAGGATACGTAGTGAGCGAGCCGAGGTGAGATTGTCCTTGATCCAGCTGGGTATCTTGGATGCCGCTTTAGGCTCGGCAGCCTTTTGGTCGTTCGGCCCCTTGGAAGAGGCCTTGCCATTCTGGTCTGCATCCTTGGCAGACGCGGACGGAGACCTTGAAGCTGCCCGTGCCATTGTCTCCGGAGATTGAGCAGCGTGATCGTTGGTTGATGTCGACATGGCGGTGTATGCGGTGATGTCTGGCGAAGACAATCACTTCAAGGGGCCGAGTTGAGCGTGACGAGGAGCCCCGAGGTCTTCCGAAGGGAGCTGCTATCCTTTGACGACTCGCGTTTGGACCTGGGAAGGATTGCTCAGGTCACGATTGCCAACGATTTCAAGCATCAAGGTGGTTGAATGCTGGCTCGAAGGGATGAGGGGATGGAAGAAGATCCAAGCAATGCAAGACAGTCTGAAAAGTGGGAGTCGTTCTTCAAAGTTGGCATTCCTGCATGATGAAGCACTGAACCAAAACAAGAGCAACACCCTGCAGCGCGCAGTCCCAAGCCAAGCCCAGTGACCCGGAACTGCTTTTCCGGCATGCAGCTTTTTAATTTTTTTAGAAAATTAAAACTTTGCTTCGTAGGCGTGGCTTGCGAAAGAGGCCCTTCCAAGAAAAGAAAAACGTCAGTCGGATGTCGGAGATCGACGTTGCGCGGTTTTGGTCGTTGTGGAGGCTTTTGGCTTAGGAACAGCCGACGGTCGAGATCAACACCTTGCTTGCAGGTCACGATCATAGTCTCAGCTTGTACATTTTGCTCTGCTCGGCACTCGAGACATGGAAGAACAACGCAGAGAGAGAAAAGCATCGCCATCGGCATCATCCCGGCCCCACCCCAACAAACGGACTCGATCCGACGATCTTCGGGTCGATCCGAAAGCCGTCAGCAACGAAGCGTCGTCATCATCCTCGTCAAGCAGCAGCGGCAAAGTACACGAGATCTTCATCGGATTCAGAGATGAGATTGACGAGAACAACGATCGACGGGAGCGTCTCATCAAGACATCTCGTGATGTGACTGCTCTGTCTAAGAAAGTCATCTTTTTGCTGCATCGATTCGACGTCAAAGATTTTGGGTCGAAACAACCTTCAGCGAAGACACGGAAGATGTTCTCTGAGGCAGAGGTCAAGCTGGAAGAGATCATCGCACTGCTGCGACAGGCTGCCTTGTCAGAGGGTCTCGGATCGCTTGATCTGCCAGATTCGCAACTGGATGCGTCAACCAAACGACTCCGAGCGCAGCGATACGAACGCAACATCGGAGGCGGACTCGAGGAGTTCATCGAAGCCATCTCTTTCTATCATTACCTTCGCAACGGACAACTCATCTCGCTTCAACACATTCAACACCGCTTCCTGGCTGAGCCCATTCCAGAATCACAATTCTATGCAGACCAATCGGAACAACCGACACCAACAGCCTCGCCAAGCGATCCAGCGCTACACGTTCCCACGCATCGATATCTCCTAGGCCTATCCGACTTGACCGGCGAGCTGATGCGTTTTGCTACCAACGCCGTCGGTCAAGGCGACACGGGTCAAGTGGTCAAGCAGGTGCTCGGCCTCACTCGGCAGCTTCGAGATGCACTCGATCCTTTCGTGCCGCTCGTGCGTGATCTCAAGAAGAAGCAAATCGTCACAAATCAGAGTCTACGCAAGATCGAAGATAGTAAGTACCAACGCAGTCACCGCTTGAGCTAAGACACGGTGCAGCTGACACGTCTCCACAATCTTACCGCCACAGTCCTGTATGCTATCACAGTCCGCTCCGCAGAATATGGCTCAGATCCACAGGCACTTCAGGAGATGGTGCGCAGGACTTTGGCCTCTTCTTCAGCACCAAACCCTCGAGACGACGACGAGTAGGCTCATATGCAAGTTCAACGGTACACATCGCAATTCTGGGTACGGTACTTGCAAGCTGGCAAAGAATGATAGTAATGATTGCAGATAAGAAGACTTAGCAGAACACGGTCTGACCAGAATGCGAATGCGAAACGACAGACAAAAGATGATTCAAAGCATCAAAAGAGAGAGTGTGTGCATGTGTATGCTTGTGCTTGCGCGCTGTGCCCGTCTAATCAAGAGGCAGCTGGGCTCGCGCTGCCAGCTTGGCGTATTCCCTTTCAATCACCGACCCGAGCTCGGCCTCTGCTTCCGCCTCGCCTTGTTCATCGTCGCTGATGCAAGGCGTCTGGTCACGCAACGAACGCGCCTGTGATCCTCTACGCGACGAGGAAGGCAGCACACCAAACCCAAATGGTTTCACAGCGTCGCCCACGGCTGTTGACGGACGATTGCCACTGCTGCTGCCATCACTGGTTCCTCCCCGGCTCCTGATGCCCGTCGACGATGAAGTGCGTACTTGTACGCTTTTGTGCTCTCGTGGCGACGTACCGGATCGAGGTCTTGCAGACGCAGATGCGCGACGCCCACGAGCATCAGCTTCGACACCGTGAATGTTGGTCTCTGACTCCCCTTCTTGGCCCTCACTTGGGTCAGAGCTCTGGCTGGAGGACGCCGTGTTGCCCCGAGACGTGCGCGGACGCCCGTCATCGACTGCAAGACTCGCCGACGGCGCTTGTGCACCATGCGCGTGTGATGCAGCTCGGTCGCGCGAGTCCTCTTCTACAGTATTGAGGAAGGCAAACAAGGCATTGTCATCCACTGCAGGGACTGCCACAAGAGGAGATGGCGCTAGGCCCATGCTAGACGGTCCGGAATCCGAGATGAAGCCACGAGGCATCACCGTCATTTGCGACGCTACCGACTCGGACGGAGAAAGTGAAGGCGAGGACCAGTTGGGTGCTGTCTTGGGCCGCGGCGTGCCTTGTTGATCCTGCGCTAGCGGATCTTGGTTCAAGAATGCGAATGACCTTGAATTGGACGAGCCGAAGCTGTCACCTGTGGCAACCCGTCTGGGCGAGTGTTGCTCCGCTGCCGAGGCAAACTGTACACGCCCTGGTGGTGTCATGTTGAGGGCAGCGGAGTCAAAGGCGGATGCTTGCGGGACCGAAGATGCTGTGGCCGGGCGCGCTATTGACTTGCGCAGATGCGGCGGTCTAGTTCCGAGGTGGGCGGCGGCTTTGACACTGTCGAAATCATACACCTCCTTGCGGTTGGGCCTGAGGCCCGCAGACAGTGGTGGCGAGGTGATAAAGGTGCGGCGCTTTTCTTCCATCACAAAGCCATGCTGGTCCTCCGAGTCAAGATCATCATCTTGAGCTGAAGGCCCGAAGCCTGAGATACTCTGTGGGTCTGCCTCAAGAGTGAGACTATCAGAAGAATTGAGCGAGCTGTTGTTCAATGGATGCGACTGCGAAGGCGCTGTGTGCAAACGGCTTTGCAGATTGGGAGCCGACTGTTGACGCGAAATCTCTCCAGCTGAAGTTGGTCGTTGCGATGTGAACGTGGCTGAAGCATCTCGTTCGCCAGTGTGGGGTCGAGACGATGCTGATGAACCCAGACGCCGTGAATAGGCAGGGGCAGGTCCGCTCTGGCACGTCCTACGCTCACCACGCATCGGCTCTGATCCACGACGGTGAGGGACCACGAGGTTGTCGCGAGCAATAACGATGGTGCTGGGAGTGATGCTGACGGCGTCGGTGTGGCCGTTTATGCCTGCTTGACCCGCCTCCATCTCGCGCATCTGCTGTGTGGCGCCGAGAGATGTGGGTGTTCTGGGGATGGAGCGCAAGGACTGACTCGAAGGGGTGCGAGGCTTGAGTTGAGGTCGGAACTCTCCCTCGACGTAGAATGCGAGAGAATCGTGCTTTTCGTGCCTGTCCTTGTGTCGACTTGCTCGTGCCGGCTTGTTTGCTGCGCTTTCGAGGTTGTTGCCATCGGTTGGATCGCTGCTCGGAGTGTAGACCGAGTTGACGTCGTTGCGACTGAAGGATGCGCCTCGATGCTCTTCTGCCCATGCTGGAAAGTAGGATGGCGGTCTGTTGATGTTGTGTGGTGCCAGCTCGCGTGTCTGTCGCCATGCACGTCGGAAGATGCGGCCTGCCATGGAACTCGCAACAGCCACGCTGGCGACAATATTCATCATGCGGTAAGCATAGGTGTCGGTCAAGACGTAGACGAGGAGCGCCGAGATGAGAAAGAGGAACTGAATGGCGAAGAAGGCGGTGGTCTTTTGAACAAGCATGGTCTTGACATCTTCGGCATCCAAATTGTGTCGGCTGGAGGGAAAGAGTCCATGAAGGAGACCACGCCAGCCAGCTTTGTTGAGCTTGCAGACAGTGACGACGAGGCAGAGGAGGTCAAAGATGAGGAGCGCACCAAAGACGCCGACGACGTAGAGTCCGTTGAAATGCCACGCGCAAAAGTTGGAGGTGGGGAGCTGCGTTCCTCCGCTCATGATGGGGAGGAGGACGGCAAAGGCGACGACCAAGAACCAGGCTGAGACGACGAGAGAGACGATCTTTTGCTGCATGTGCCATATCGAGCAGGCTCGAAGGCAGAAGACGAGCATGGTTGCACTGATGGCGACGCTGAACAAGGCGGTGCTTCCCTTCATCCATGCGTCGCAATGGTTGGTCATGATGACGCTGTTTGTGACGGCGGTGATGAGCCATGCTAGACTGATGTATCGCGAGAGGAGGTAGGCTATTGAGTAGATGCAAGAGAAGCTGCTGGACCAGGTTGTCTCCTTGATGACGCGAAAGTCGAAGGAGATGGTGGAGACAATGTCCCAACCGAGGGCACCCATCCACATGGAAAAGTAGATGAGGCCAATGATGGCGGCGTGTGCGCTTTCTGGATTGACATGGCGAAAGATGTTGTCGCTGGAAGGGTTGACGACAAAGATCTGCGGGATGGTGGCATCGATGGGAGTGGCTATTGAGAAGTTGCTGAATGGAAGTGCTGCTGATGGTATTGTAGAGTTGGGCCAGACGAACAGATTCGTATAATCGAAACCGCGCTGGTCGACTAAGGAGGCCGGGCTGAGGTAGAAAGGCATTTCGATGGCCAATAAGCGGCGGCACCGTCGGTGGCTGATGAGCCAGCGAGGAGTGCCGAATGCCTTGTGAAGTAGTCCGATCGATGCCTAGCGTGAGGTGCGACAATGAGTGTCAGAGACTCGATGGGCTACGGAAAAGCATCTGAAAGGAGCGATAGGCTGATACTATGGGAATGAATAAGATGAGCTGGGGGAAAGACGGTGGCGAAGGCAGGTTGTTCAGTATGGAGAGAAAGTCGAGCAAGCGATAAGTTGGGTTGGGACAGCGCCTTGAAGAAGGAATTGTTGAGGTGCGTTGGTAGAGTTGTGGGTCGGCGGGACGATAGAGTGTTAAAGAACAGACGCAGTGGGATCGATCGAGAGTCGAGTCGAAAGCTCGAGCTACAGCAGGTTTGATTCGGTGGAATTAGACGGCGGTTGCAAAGGATCGTCGGGTGTTGGTGGGGGTATGTGGTGACTGCAATGTGTCGCGAGACTGTACAAGAATTGATAAGGATCAGGCGGCGAAAAGGATGGTGGATATGATGATGGTGACCGTTGAAAGGATGTGGAAACGCCAAGATGATGTGAGGATGGTTGTGATGAGCAAAGTGACATATGCAAGCCTTTCGATGTTCTACCGCAACGTATCACGGACCTCTCAGTGTCTGTCACATCCTTTGTCGCAAGCCAAGTTGAGCATTCTTGGCGAGGACAGAGCATTGCAGCGGACTGGCTTGTTTTAGGCTAAGAGTGTGCATTCGGCTAAGTGAGTCGACCAAACCAACGAGCAACTTTTTCTCTTACGCTCTTGCCGCTGTAGTTACCGCATTGTACGCCATTCAACAGGGTTCCCCTCTCGAAAACCTGTGGATCTGCATGACAGCTGGGCTCAAAGGCCGCTTTCCATTGAGCGGATAAAATTAGATTAAAAAATCAGAAGGTGCACTTTAGCCCTCACGAAGCAACAGAGAGCGGCGGTAACGGCGGCGGATGATCCGAGAGAAAAAGAAGCAAACGGAAAGCAGCTGAGACAGAAAAGAAGCGTCAAAAGTGTGAGCAGTGAGCGCGGGGGGCGTGTGTGAACTGGCAATTTGATTTTAGCCTGAGAAAAAAGGGAGAAAGAAAAAGGAAACGGACGTGGCTCGCTCTTGATCCTGCAACTCACTGCTGCTGCATGCAACGTCGCTCGCTCGCTCTGGCTTCAGCTGAGAGGGTCATGTCGATTCCCAAGCTAGCGTTTTATTCATGCATTGTGAGCACTCGCGTGATCTTCGGTAGGTCCGTCCGCCTTGAAAAGCTCTGATTCGGAAGAGTGCAGACTCATCCTCGACCAGGCTATCGGTTCACCCACTCTGAGTTGACAGGGAAAGGGAGACAGCAGACAAGTCTGACCAAGCATCTTGAGCTGCAAGGTGAGTTTCTCACTCCTTCAAAATGAAAATGGGTTGGTGGCGTAACTGTCGGCAAAGAATAAATTTAGGCGAGTCAAAAATCTGACCGGAACGCAGTGGCCCATCTCAACAATTAGTTGTCAGCGCTCACTCTTGCAGAAAGCTGTTCGTGCAGCAAAGCAATTCTCTCCCTTCATGGATCTCGATCCTTGACTATGGTGTGGTCGGATAGATACGAGTCGCAAGCATTTGATATGTGAAGAAGCTACGTGAGGTAAGGCTCAGGAGACACGTAAAATGTACATGCTCGCTCCTTGCGGCCTTTCAACGTTTAAGCGAGACAGCCAAGGCCATGCTACGCTCATGCCAGGCTGCTCAGCCCGTCGGATCTCGCCGATTTCTCTTCGCTTCGGAAGCGTGTTCCGTTTCAGCTCCCTTGCCAAACTCTCGCTAAAAAATGCCATCTCCAACCAAACAAATCCCAGCACTGATGGAACAAGGTTGAGGCGGAGTGCCAAAATTCTGTCTCTGAGTTTCGAGTCTAATCAGCTGTCACCGCTTTCGTCCTTCGCTACGATTATTGCGTCCATGCTTCCGCCGGAGAAAGACGCTCTTTTTTGATCCACATACGACTCGAAGGCGAAGAAGGCACGGTGGTTGGCATGATCACAGCTGCTCAATTGGACGTCAAAGAAGTCTCTTCTAACTCCGTGATTCCATCTCGATCGGACTGCCTTCTTCAATGGGCAATTGTCCGCCATGACTGTAATTTACCCATGCTAGCGCGGAGTGGGAAGTCTTCGATGCATCTGCTCGCAAAATAGCGTCTGTCGCACTAAAAAAAATGGTCATCGGAGCACCAGCAGCCGACGGAACGGCCAAATTTCAAATAAAATCGCCGATTTGGTCGCAAAGGAAGGGCTATGAATCGGGTTGATTCGCGGCGTTTCGCAGCTGCGATTCTTCTGCCTGTTACCCCACACTCGCTTAGCCGCAGATCCGAGTCTTGTTCCCGTTGCAACGCCTTTTACGCAGGGTCAATTCAGGACTGTGCTGTCTCCTGACGATCGCAGGGAGCACTTTTGCGAGAAGAAAGCTCAACCGTGCCTCAGAGCCTCTCTTGACCACGCGGCGGACCGGCTGCCTCTGTATCCGGTTCCGCCTTGCCCTTGACCGGAACTGATCTCGCAATTCATTCTTGTCTGTTGGCTTTCTGTTCATCTCCCTTGAGCTTCGTCCTCGACCTCGACAGCCACTTGCAAGCCACATCCGCAGCTGAGCTAGATACGTATAGACAAACAGCTGGACAAAGGGCACCAAGGGTCATAGTCGACACTCTGCTAAGCTTACCCAGCCCCACCGCCAATCTTCGCGCTTCATCAGGCTTCCTTCTTTAGCCCTACCCCACTGTCCTGCTGCGCTGACTACATATACAGCAACTCCTCGACCGGCAACTTCATCGAATCGCTCGTCTTCTTTGCTGCTGTCGGTCTTCCAGTTGATAGCCATGACGCAACTCAGCAGCGACTTCAGCATCCCGCTCGGACCCTATACCATCTACGACCCCAAGACGGGTGTCTACGCTTCCAGATTACCGCCTCCTCAAGTCCCATCCGAGACCATCTACCAGCACTGCTTAGGCAGCGTCAGCTTTGACGATGCCACTCCAGCCATCACTGATTGCTCCACGGGCCGATACATTTCGTGAGTCCTCCTTATCCTGTACTCATTTCCGCAGCCTTTTGAAGCTAACTTGCTCATTTCACTCCCCTTTGTGTCTGCGTCAGATATGGCGATCTCAAGCTGCGAGCTCAGCGTTTTGGTCTCGGCCTCATCACAAAGGCAAAACTCGTACCAGGCGACACCATCCTCGTAGTCCTCCATTCCTCCATCGAATTCGCCGTCACCGTAATGGCCGCCCAATTCGCCGGCCTCCGAGTCGCCCTCGCCAACCCCGACTACGCCCGCAAAGAGCTCAAACACGTCTACAACCTCGTCAAGCCCAAAAAAGTCATCATTCACAGCACCTACCTCGGCCGTGTCGCCGCTGCCAACATCAAGACCTTCACCGTCATCCTCACCGACACCAAGCTAGGCCGAGGCGGTGTGCTTTCCATCGGCGAACTGCTCGCAGATGAAGCATCCGCGAAAGCAGCGCAACCCTTCATCCCCGACGATCTCAACACAACAGCCTACCTTCCCTCTTCTTCGGGTACCACAGGCCTGCCCAAAGCCGTCCAAATCTCCCACAAGAACCTCGTCTCGATGCTGTCCATGAATCTCAACACGCCCGGCTTCATCCCGGACGGCCTCGTCGCCCACCAAGTGCGCATGCTCAGCTTCCTCCCCTTCTTCCACGCCTACGGCCTCAACGGTCAGCTCCACCTCGTCCTCCGTATGCGCGGTCAGCTGTTTATCCTCCGACCCTTCACCGCCGACTCGCTCTGCAAAGCGCTCCAAACGCATCAAGTCAACATGCTCAACTGCGTGCCCCCCGCGCTCACCAAGCTGGCCAAACACGCGGGTACAAATCGCAGCGTTTTTGCTACCGTCAAACGAATCCGCTGCGGAGCAGCTCCATTGGACGCTGAGACCGAGGCTCGATTTTCCGATTTGACCGGCGTCGAGGTTAAGCAGGGTTGGGGGATGACCGAGCTTACCCTTGCCGGTTTAGATCCTTCCAGTGGGTCGCAGATTCCTGGCTCGGTGGGTTCCTTGATCCCCTCGACGCTCGCAAAAGTCGTCGACGTATCCAGCGGCAACCCCGTTGAGCCGGGACAGCGTGGAGAATTGCAGATCAAAGGCAATCAGGTGTTCACCGGCTACCTGTCCAACGAGGAAGAGACAAAAGCGGCGTTTACAGCGGACGGATTCTTCCGAACAGGCGACGTCGTGGTTGTCGACCCGAGAACCGGCGAATTCTGCATCGTAGATCGCATGAAGGAGCTGATCAAGTATCAAGGTTTTCAAGTTGCTCCTGCTGAGCTCGAAGGCATTCTCATCACTCATCCGAGCATCGCGGCTGCTGCCGTGGTAGGGCGGTACGACAAATCAAAGGCTACCGAGCTACCGTGTGCATTTGTCGAGCTTAGCAAGCACGCAAAGACGGGATTGTCAAACGACAGCCTGGCACAAGAAATCGACCAATTCGTCCGCTCCAAAGTCTCACATCACAAATACCTGCGAGGTGGCATCCACTTTGTCGACAAGGTACCTGTCAGCGCTAGCGGCAAGATCCTACGCAAACAAGTCAGGGCCATGCTCCAGACTCTGGAGCAGCAACAATCCGCATCACCTCGAGCGCATCTGTAGACCTATCATCAGCCTCACATTTCAAACGCACACCTTTCCGCAACCATCACAGCCTCTCACAAGACACCTGTCAACAAACAAACCCGTAAATTGACGATACCAATCCAATAACAGACCCCATTCCAACAACGAAGCACACAACACAAATTCGACCACCTCTATCATCTCAAAAGCACCCCTTCACTGCGGCGACTGGAAAAACTGCTGCTGTTGAGGAGCAAACCCTTGCTGCTGCGGATTCGCACCTTGAGCCTGAGCCTGCGCTTGCATATGCGCCATATACTGCTGACGAATCTGCTGCTGCAAGTGCGGTGGCAAGTTTTGGAAATTGGGCATACCCGCCATTCCCATCCCTTGCTGCTGCTGCTGTGGTGGTGCTTGCTGCGTCGGCGAAGCAGCCGCTGCAGGCGATCCTTGCTGCAACCCAGGCGGTTGGAATCCAAAGTTGGGCTGCTGTTGACCTGTAAAGTCGGCCACAGAGGCCATTGTCGCTGGGCTGGGAGCCGACTGCAACTGCGAAGCATCAAAGGCGAGGTTGGACGATCCAGTGCGATTGCGTCCACCTGCGCTCGTCATGCTACCCACTGAGCCCGAACTTCCCGGTCGCTTTTGAAACGACTGTCCGCCCAACGGCGTGCCTGTCCTGCCTGGCGCATTGCCGCCGAAAGCGCTCGCAGATGGGCTCGCCTGAGACTGGCCTGGGCTGTTGGAATGTCGGCTGGCCGGTCGTGTCGTCGCGGGACTCGAGATGCCACCCATGCCTCCATTCAGCTGCTGCATCGTGGCCGGGCTGCCTGCAGCCGAGCCTTGTCCACCTCCGCTGCCCTGCATTGACTTTTGACGCGCCAAAGCGGCATTCTGCAGCGATGTCATATGCTGAAGTTGCATCTGCAAGGGCATGGTCTTGAAGTCGGTCACGTAGTTCATCATGAAGGCGACCCAAGGATGAGTGCCCTGTCCACGATGGTGAGACTGGAGGGCGTGCAGATTGACAAGCGCGTTTGGACCAAATGCCTGCAGTAGTGCCTGAGCTTGCGGGTTGTTGGGGATATTCTGAGCAGCTGGTGGTGCAATTGGTACCGGGGGGACCAAAGAAAGATCAGGAACATTGCTGAAAGGTGGTGGCAGTTGCTGTGATTGTTGCTGTGCGCCTTGTCGCGTCGCGGAAGTGGACGCTGAAGTTGGATCGGCGTTAGCAGGCATCGTCGTCGAGGCATCTGTAGACGCCGTGCTAGCAGCCGTGTTCGCACTGGCTTGCTGGAGATTCGAAGCAGACGATGGTGTGCCAGCCGCAGAAACGTCTTGAGACCGGTCAATGCCTTTGCTCGCTGCACGCTTTCTCGAATCATCGACTCCAAGATCGGCAGTAGAGTCGCGAGAACGCTTCTTCCCATCTGCCGATGGCGAGTTGGATTGCTGAGCAGCACCAAAAAGTGCAATTAGCTTGTCAAAGAGGGCAGGAAGCGGCGAAGACGGTGCATGCTCGCTGCGAGGGAATGGTTCCAGTTGGGGCAAAGCGCCCTTGGGAGGCGGGTTTCCGCTAGGATGCAGGCTCTTGCCAGCCTGATCGGCGATGGTGGCAAGGTAGCCCAAGTTGGCTTGCAAACGGATGGCTGCTTCGCGGTAGACTGGATCCATGGTGAGCTCCTTGGCCTGCATATCCACGCAGAGGCGAATGAGCTCCTTGTTGATGCGCAGAATGAGCGCGACTCTGCTTTCGCGAGCAGGCGTTGAGGGTTGAGAGCCGGACGGCTGCGCTGCAGACGCGCCATCTCCAGGGGTTCTCTTCTCGGGCGTTGCCGGCATTGAGGTAGTCGCAGCTTCGGACGCGATAGCGGCCGGCCCAGCAGAAGCCGCCGCGGCCATACTCTCGCTGGAGGACGATGGCTGAGCAGACGTGTTATCTGCCTGAACTTTGGACCTTTCCTGCTGATCTGAGGTGGAAGCAGCTGGCTCGGTAGCGACGTCTTGCTTCTCTGCGCTTTCAGCGGGCTGCGTGACAGGCTTTTCTGCTGCTTCGTTGTTCTGTGTCGGAGCTGTGACCTGTTTTTGTTGTTTTTGTGATGATTCGGCGGTACTGGCGACGTTTTCGGTGGTGGAAGGGTTCGTAGCGGTTGCATCTGTCGTCGATAAAGGTTCGATTGCAGCAGCTCCTGCTGCTGCTGTGGTCTCCGAAGCTGGAGCATTTGACGTGATTGTGCTTTCCACCGAAGGCGCTGCAGTAGCTGCAGGCTTGGGATGCTCCGGTTCTGACGTACTTGTTGGCTGGGTGGGTTGTACTTGTTTGCTGCCCGGAGCGACTGACGGTGCGGTTGTGGAGCTCATTGCCATCTCAGGCAAAGATGCAACTTGTTCTGCCGGTGCAGAGGGAGTCATAGCGTTGATTGTGTCTGCTGCTGCAGATGCCAGCCCTTGGGTTGCGCTAGCGGATTCGTCGGCGACGGCGGGCTCCGTTGTCGGAGAAAGATTTGCAGCCTCGATTGCTGACACGGCTGGTTGAGGGTTCTTCGAAGCATCGGCCGCTGCATCACCTGCGGCGATTGTGCCTGAAGCTGTTGGAACATCGCCAGTTGCGGTTGCAGACGTGCTCTCTTGTGCGTGTGGAGCCGGTTGTGACAAGGCAGTGCTGTCGGAGGCAGCTGTGGACCCGCTGACAGGAGCTTCCGCAGACGTCACGGCAGATGGTACAGCAGCTTGTTCGGCAACGGCGGCGAGCGGCTCTGTTGTAGCTTCAGATGGCACTGCAGCCTCGCCTATTGTATCGACAGGAGCAGAGGCTGCTTCTGCGGGTGTCAATGTTGATGTTGATGGTGGTTGCGCCATTGACTCTTCTTGTTGAGCAGGTGCTGCAGATTTCTGTTGTGCTACCTCTGTCTGGTCCACGGCCTTCGAAGATTCGAGCGTGGACTCTGATGGAGCGATCTCTGCGGTCGTGGTTGAGGTGTCCTTGGAGGTTTCCGCTGCTGCAGCGATTGTCCCTGATGTAGAATCCATCGCGGAGGATGTGTGAAGAAGTTCAAGCTGTCAAGTTGAAAGGGGTATATGGCAAGCAGGGAGAGCGGCGCTGAGCGGAAGGAGCCTTCTATAGCGTCCAAATCACACCTGGGCGCAGTTGATGTAGCAGTTGATGCGAAGTGGCAGCTGAGTGAGTCGATGGAAGCCCTTAGCAGAGCGGATGGCTATTTGTGCGTGAGCTGGCTCTGGTGCTTGGTCGAAAAGGCGCAATGCAGACAGACAGAGCTGGAGCGCAGATTACAAGACGCAGGCGGCTTTTGTTCAGGATGTTAGCTGGTAGATTAGAGCAATGTCGAGCAAGGTGAAGAAGGACGAGGACAAGAAGGAGCAGGATGGATCAGGATGGGGTATGGTGGTCAGAGCGTAAAAGCCGAAGCTGCGAAGAAAGTGAAATTTCAGGGCGCCGAAGCTGCGCAGACCATGTCCGTTTTTAGCGACGCGTTCTAGAAAAATGAAAAAAAGGGCTCGACACCGGCGAGCTGCCCAAGTGACGGTGTGGATTCGCGTTTATGGCAGACCCATTTTCGAAGGGTATGTACATTTCTGAGCCTCATATTCAACCTGGAATTCTTTCGTTTGGCGCAGCTTCTCATTCAGTCACGAGTGCTTCTGTCGCGATGGATCGTCCTTTGCTGGAAGTTGCGATTGAAGAGGAGGCTCTTCGGCTCTTCATCTATTGGATAGTACACATTTAGCAGCAAGAACCTGATGTGAGTCTTTACTTGATATCTTTGACCAGCTTTAGACACTCGGCCACCGCCTGCAGAAGACCTTTTCGGGCTTCCTGCACCTGTGCTGGTCCGGAGCTTTGCTGGAGTTGCTTCACATGATAGCCGAGAGTCTCCTGCAGTGCAGCTTGCACCTTCGCTTGGTCGAAGCCGCACATGCGGATCGAGCTCTTTGCTGATGACTGTGTAAGATGCTGCAAGACGTTGAGGAGCACGTAGCTGGCGCGCATGCTGAGGTTGATGCCGTTAAGTTGCGCTTCTGCCTCGATCTCGGCGCTGCTCTTCTTCGAGTCAGGGAAGGCGGGTCGTAGATCAGCTCGCTCCAGCTCGTTCCTCTCTGCATCGTCGGATCGATCGAGGACTATACCGGTAAGCAAGACTGGGAAGAGCCGGTCGAGAGTCAAGAGAGCATCGACCACTTTGGTCGACTCAGTGACCATTGCCAGGATTGCAAGGCACGCCATCCTAGTGGCGAGTGATGGCTCTCCTCCTGCTGCAGCCGAAGCCCCGTTTGTGGATGCTTGGTTCCCCGAGTTGATGTTGCTGAACGCCCAGTCGTCGACTTCAGAGAGACCTAGAAGCATCCTGAGGCGCAAAATAAGCCTGTCTTGCGAATCTTCTGCTTGTTTTTCGGCATCTTCGGATGCAGCTCCACTGCTGACAAAGTAGTTGAAGACCGGCTCGACTTGCAGCAGATTGACGAGAAGCTCGATCCAGGCTCTTCGAAGCATAGCGTGATCTTCCATGAGAAGTTGCTCGCATGCTTGCGCCAGAACAGATTTGGTGCTGAATGTCGTGTTTCTATCTTGTGCGTCCTTTGTGTCAGCATTGGCTTTGTCCAAAGAGAACGCTGCAATTCTGGTGCAAACTTCGGGCGAGAGCGACGCCAGATTGGTGAGTGCAAGGAGCGCTTCGAACTTCTGCAATCTTGACGCCGGTGAAGAGAGCAAAAGCGTGCCCATGACCGAGGCCACCGACAAAAGTCCATCTGAAGAAGGGAACAGCAGACTCGGGTTCAACGAGATGAGCAGCTTGGCCAGAGCCTGCAACGGGGCAAGGTCTACCGAAGTGACGTCCGACGCTGTCGAGCCTGCTGATGAACGCGCAAAAAGTCCATTCGCGACATTGATGGCCTGTTGGCTTGCGGCTCCTTTGGCCTCGGAGGGTAGCAGCTTGTGCAACACTGGAGCAGAGAGAGCTAAGACTGCTTTAAGCGCACCCTGTTGGACCGCCTTGCCGCGCATGATGCGATCCTGTTTAGTGAGTAGCGCTAGCAGAGCATCTCCGCATGCTCGACGTACGCTTTGGCTTGGATTGACTTTCCAGCTTTCTGCCTTTGCTTCCGTTGTGAACCTGCTTGCAGAGGGCGGCGGACCGGTTGTAGCGATATTGGTGATCGTTTCAACGCCTTTGGCCTCGAGCACCGCGACGCATCTCTTCTCTACCCTGGGTATCGTCTCGAGCTCCTCTTCCTCTTGAGCGTGTTTGTCCCCCTGCTTGTTTCCTTCGGCATTCGCAAAGTTGCGGAGACGACGAACTTGCTTCTCCTCGGCGGTAAGTGTAGGCGGGTACGCTGTGACGTTTGCCAGAATGGTGGCGAGACTGAGCTGAAGGGCGCCGTCGAACCTTTGGCTGTCGACGTCCAAGGGCTGCTTGCCTTGGGAATTCTTTGGCGCAGTCATGTCAAATCCGGTGCACAAAAGGTCGAGCAGTGGACGGTCCGTTGCTACGCGCTCCTTGAATGCTGGCTGGACGGTGAGATAGGCCAGCACTTCGAGGCAGCTGAGCTCGACGACTCGACGAGCCTCTGCGTGGATCGCATCGACGGATGATGCGGCTGTCTCGGATGCGGAGGACGGGCATGCGGCATGGACCAGCTCTGATTGCACTGTGCGGTAGAGGGTATCATCTTTGCGTTGGCGTTCGGATCTGCTAGCTTGGATCTTGCGGATATGATCTTGCTGCGATGTTGGTTGGGAGGATGCTGACTGTGAGAGGTCTTGCATTGCTTCTGCAGCAGAAGCTCGATATACTTTGATGTCAGCCAGACCAGCGACAATTGCCACTGCCTCTATCTTGCGCTGTTGCCCTGTGGATCTTGATGAGCCGTGTGGAGCGGAAGCGATGTCGAGCCAGTCTAGAACAGCCTGCTGTCCTGCGAGATACTTTCTGGTCGCTGTCGAGTTGGCAGCGGAGGAGATGAGCTCGGCCACTGCCAGGCTGACAAGTTGTTCATCCGATAGCGGCGGCGTGGAGGTCTGCTCTTCGGCCTTTCCGACCTTGATGTTACGAGTGACGGCGTTGCAAGCATCTGGAGCTTCGAGCACGAGATCGATGATGCCGTCGGCTGTTAGAATGTCGTGCGCTTCAGTGGAGAGCACACTGAAGAGAGCCGAAAGGAAATGAAGAGCCGTTAGCAGACTATGCGGCGTAGTATCGGCAAGCCTTGAGCGTATGACAGGTGTCAAGAGCTGAGCAATGTTTTCGTCGATTCTTTTGTTGAGGGTTGAGTCGGAAGCTGTCCGAACATTGGCTGAAGAGGAGCGCGAGGCCAGAGTGAGTAGAGCAGCACTCCGAGCCTGCTTGAGCTTGGCCAGTGCTGAGTTATCATTTGATGTCGATGGCCCGTCGGATGGGCCGATGGGAGCGTGGGAAAGCGGCACGAATGCGTCAACGAAGGTGTGGGCAGTCGCGGTCGATAATGGGTCATCCGACACTGAAAAGCGTCGAATGCTCTCCACCAGCTCGTCCTGCATCTTGGTGGTACAGCTGAGAAAATGTTGTGGAAGGTGACAGTTCAACGCTGGGTGTTGGTCTCTGCTCCTTGCCTGGTGTTGGGGCTTCTTCTGAAGTGGAGTTAGCCAGTTCGGGACTCGGAGCGGCAACGTGCGAGAGGCCTAACAAAATCGAGGTTTTTCCTTGGCGCGGGTCGCTGCTGCTGCTTCTGCTGCTGCGTGGCTGCTGCGCTGCGCTGAGCCGTGCTTTTGCTTTGCTTTTCCTTCCTAGAAATTTTTTCGAAAGCTGAGCGAGCAAGTGTGACTTTCAAGAAGACGCTTCTTTCTCATGTCTCTTTCACCACCTTTGTCACTTCATCGCCATCCACCTACGACCTCCTTTCCTCTGGCGTGTTGCGCAGCTCAGTCAGCTGCAATCTGCCAATCTTATCATCCATCCTCTCATCGGCCTGCGTCCGCCGCCTCTCATCCTCGTTTCGCAACGTGATTGAATCCTGCGTCCCTCGGCTCCTCTTTCGTCAAGCGCACATTCGTCCGTCGTCTCCACCAAGCATACGTCGGTGGCGATACCTTCCACGCTCCTCGGAGAACAGTCGCTTCGATCTCGACCCCGTTGCACTGTCAGCCGCTCGCCATTGCGCATTGGCCGATTGCCCTCCTCTGGATCGCCCCTACAGTTAGCAGCGCCTTTCCAGCTAGCAGCATTTCCGACATGTCTATCGCGACATAGCCACTCTATATTCACACATACAGCATCTTTTGGTAAAGGAGCCCACAAGCCAGCCCGATTTGGATCGAGCACTAACGAAAAACCACTGGACTGTGGCACGTTCGTCTGAACACACACACCCCGTCACGTTTCACCTCGATCTCACTCTCACGCTGGCCACGCTCGGCTTTACACATTCGCCACCATGAAGCAGCTCGTATCCCAAGATGCGCCCAAAAAGATCAAGCACATCCAGTTCGGTGTGCTGTCCAAGCAGGACATTGTCAACATGTCCGAGATCGAAGTCACAACCAGGGATCTCTACACCATCGGCGAATCAGAGCGAAAGCCCGTCGCAAACGGTACTCTAGATCGACGCTTGGGTGTTTCAGATAAAAACTCGCTGTGCGAGACCTGTCATCTCAAGATGGCCGATTGCGTTGGACACTACGGCTACATCAAGCTCGTTCTTCCCGTATTCCACGTCGGCTTCTTCAAGCATACCGTCGCCATCCTACAGAGCATTTGCAAGAACTGCGCCACTGTCCTCCTCGAAGAACCCGACCGCAGAAAGTTCCTAAAACGCTTCCGTCGGCCAAATCTCGAGAACCTCGATCGCACCAGGACCTTCAAAGCCGTCAACACCATCGCGCGCAAGGTCCTCTACTGCCCCAAGTGCGGCTACACCAATGGCACCGTCAAGAAGCAGGGCCAGCTCAAGATTGTTCACGAAAAGTTCAGAGCCAAAAAGACTGCAGCAGAGCATGACGAGTTCAAGGCTTCCTTCGCCACCAACATCAAGATGGGCAATGGCGACATCTCACCACATCTCAACAAGGCCCAAGAAGATCTCAACCCACTCAAGGCGCTCGACCTCTTCAAGCGAATCTCGGACGAAGACTGCGAGCTCCTTGGGTTGCGGCCCGAGTTCGGTCGCCCCGAAGAATACATCTGGCAGTACATTTGCGTGCCACCAGTCTGCATTCGTCCCTCGGTCGCTCAAGATGGCGCAACCAACGAAGACGACGTCACCATCAAGCTCACAGAAATCATCTTCACAAACAGTCTACTCAAGCTCGGCCTGGTCAAAGGCGGCAAGGGCACCACCACCAGTCAACTCGTGCAGCAATGGGAGTTCCTCCAGCTCACCGTCGCCCTGTACATCAACTCAGAACTGCCAGGCGTACCCACTCAACCAGGCCAAAAGCCAAGCAGAGGTTTCTGTCAGCGTCTCAAGGGTAAACAAGGTCGTTTCCGTGGTAATTTGTCCGGTAAGCGTGTCGACTTCTCCGGTCGAACTGTCATTGGTCCTGACCCGAACCTCAAGATCGATGAAGTCGCAGTCCCGCAGAGAGTCGCCAAAATTCTCACCTACCCAGAGCGCGTCTTCGAGCACAACATCGAACAGTTGCGGCAGGCCGTTCGCAACGGCACAGACGTTCATCCAGGTGCGAACTACCTCATGGATGGCAAGACAGGCTTCAAGCGTTTCCTCAAGTTCCCTGGCATGCGCGAGGAGCTTGCGCAAAAGTTGCGCGTCGGTGATATCGTCGAGCGTCATATCCGCGACGGCGACATTGTTCTCTTCAACCGACAGCCTTCGCTCCATAAACTCTCGATCATGTCACACAGAGCCAAGATTCGTCCATGGCGAACGTTCCGTCTTAACGAATGTGCGTGTAATCCGTATAACGCCGACTTCGACGGAGACGAGATGAACATGCACGTTCCACAGACCGAAGAGGCAAGGACCGAGGCAACCGTCCTCATGGGCGTCAAGCATAACCTGGTCACTCCACGAAACGGAGAACCGATCATTGCTGCCATTCAGGATTTCATCACTGCTTCCTACCTCATTTCAAAACGTGATCGGTTCTTCGACCGAGCGCAATTCTCGCAGATCTGCAGCTACTTTGCCGATGCGGATCTTCAGATCGACATTCCCCCGCCCGCCATCATGAAGCCTGTTCGACTTTGGACCGGCAAGCAAGTCATGTCGTGCCTCATTCGACCCAACCGAAAGGTCCCGCATCTCGTCAACTTGGAGGCGCAGTGTCGAACTTTCGAGAAGCCGACCGGCGGTCATCCTAAGGACATGTCTCCCAACGACGGCTGGCTTGTCATCGTCAACAGCGAAGTCATGTGCGGTGTTTTCGACAAGTCTACCGTAGGTGACGGCAAGAAGAACTCGGTATTCGGTGTCATGCTCCGCGACTATGGTCCCGATGCAGCCATCACTGCCATGAACCGACTCGCAAAGACGTGTGCCCGCTGGCTCGCCAATCAGGGCTTCTCGCTCGGTATCAACGATGTCATCCCAGGTCCCAACCTGCGCGATAACAAGGATGCAAAGGTCGAGGCGGCGTACGCTGAGTGTCTCGACTTGATCGAAAAGGCCAAACACGGCAAGCTCGAGAACCTGCCAGGTTGCGACCAGGAGCAGACGCTCGAGAACATGATCTCCGGTGTTCTCTCAGGGGTCCGTAGCGACGTCGGTGAGATCTGCATGACAGAATTGAGCCGTCACAACGCACCTTTGGTCATGGCGGTTTGTGGTTCCAAAGGTTCCAAGATCAACGTCGCACAGATGGTCGCATGTGTAGGTCAGCAGATTATTGCCGGCTCGCGTGTGCCCAACGGCTTCCAGGATCGATCGCTTCCACACTTCCCCAAGAAGTCGAAGGACCCGCCCTCGAAAGGTTTCGTACGCAACTCGTTCTTCAGCGGTCTGACGCCGACCGAATTCCTCTTCCACGCCATCTCTGGCCGTGAAGGTCTGGTTGATACGGCAGTCAAGACGGCTGAGACCGGTTACATGCAGCGTCGTCTCATGAAGGCGCTCGAGGATCTATCGACGCATTACGATCTCAGTGTCCGCAACTCGGTGGGTGGCGTTGTGCAGTTCGTCTACGGAGATGACGGTCTGGACCCGGCCGAGCTCGAAGGCAACGCAATGCCCATCGAGCCCTTCCGCCTGTGGCGTCACTGCGTGGCGATCACGCAAAGCGTTGCCGGCCGTGGTCTGTACCCTTACGAGATCATGGAGGTGGTCAACCGCGAGCTCAGCAGCGACAAGTTTGTCAAGACCTGCACCGACAAATACATCGACTCGGTGCGCGACTTCCTCACCGAGAACGTGTTCAAGCGTGCGGTCAAGATGCGCGAGGCATTCGGCATGTACGGCGCGGAGGAGCGCGAGGAACACTGGGACGAGCAGACGGACCTTTCGCTCGGCGCCGATCGCGATGCTTGGGCTATCGTCGACAACAAGACCAAGATCAAAGAGGTGACCATCCTCGAGTTCCTTCACCAGTGTTACATCAAGTATATGAAGGCCAAGATCGAGCCAGGTTCTGCGGTAGGTGCGGTCGGCGCACAGTCGATCGGAGAGCCAGGAACCCAGATGACGCTCAAGACTTTCCACTTTGCCGGCGTTGCCTCGATGAACGTCACGCTCGGTGTGCCTCGTATCAAGGAGATCATCAACGCAGCCAAGGTGATCAACACGCCCATCATCGAAGCCAAGCTGGTCTCGGAAAAGTCGGAGCGTGCAGCGCGAATCGTCAAGGGTCGTATCGAAAAGACGTACCTCGGCGATATTGCTTCGGTGATCGAAGAGGCGTGGGCGGCAGAGTACACGTACTTGGGGGTGCACATCGACATGGAGGCGATCCAGAAGCTGCAGCTCGAGATCACGCTCAACGATATCAAGTGGGCGATCGTGAATGCGCCCAAGCTCAAGATCAAGGAGGACCGCGTGATGGTGATACCGAAGAAGAACCGTATCCGCGTGTACGTTGTCACGGAAGGTCTCGACAAGGAAAACGACAT
Source organism: Sporisorium iseilematis-ciliati (assembly GCA_001748505.1). Classification (NCBI taxonomy): domain Eukaryota; kingdom Fungi; phylum Basidiomycota; class Ustilaginomycetes; order Ustilaginales; family Ustilaginaceae; genus Sporisorium; species Sporisorium iseilematis-ciliati. The sequence goes on along the minus strand of MJEU01000077.1, from coordinate 63,795 downwards.
CTACTACAGTCTCAAAGCGCTCAAGCGTGCTCTTCCTTCGATCGTGGTCAAGGGTATCCCGCAAGCCACGCGTGCCGTCATCTCGGACGAAAAGGGAACACGCAAGCTGCTGGTCGAAGGCTACGGCTTGCTCAAAGTGATGACCACCGAAGGTGTGATCGGAACCCAAACGCACACGAACCACGTCATGGAGATGCAAACGGTGCTCGGTATCGAAGCAGCGCGTACCTCGGTGTACCGCGAAATCGAACACACAATGTCGGCGCACGGTATGAGCATCGACCCGCGACACATTATGCTGTTGGCGGACACGATGACGTACAAGGGCGAGGTGTTGGGTATCACGCGGTTCGGCGTGGCCAAGATGAAGGATAGCGTGTTGATGTTGGCGAGTTTCGAGAAGACGACGGATCACCTGTTCGATGCAGCGCTGTTCGGCAAGAAGGACGAGGTGCTGGGGGTGAGTGAGAGCATCATCATGGGCAATCCTGCGCAGACGGTGGGGACGGGGATGCCGGCGTTGGTGGTGCCGGCGCCTGTGTTGCCGCCTCGTAGGGCGTTGTTGTTTGATCGTTAGCCAGCCCCAATGTAGCGATATTGTCACGACTGAATCACACTGCAACACATGCAAGTCGCAAACATCGTGATAGCGTCAATTCCATGAACATTGATCCTTTGAGAAGCATCAGTTCAAAAGCGACACTTAGCGGCGAATCACCGCCTCACGCCAGCCACCGCCTTGACAAACTGCTGCCAGATGCTCGAGAACTTTGCATACACATCCGTCGACGCGATATCCAAATCGGTGACAAAGAGGCCACCTCTGGAGCTGAGGCCGTCGACCGTGGCGTCGACCAGCTCGTCGAGGCTGGCGAACTTGCGCCCATCTTTGGTGGTGGCGTTGTTGGGGTCGACGTTGTAGAAGATGTAGCTGCGCTTGAAGGCGGTTCCTAGGTGATTCTTGCGGGTTCTCTGGGTGTAGTCGGTGTAGTTGAAGTTGGCCAGCTTGTCTTCGTAGACGACGATGTGGTCGGCGGAGGTGGACCAGAAGCGGGCGTCTTGGGGCCATGTGCCCGGGTTGAGGATGGTGATCCCCGTGCGTTTTGGGGTAGTGCTGTTGGACCATTTGAGACCCTTGACGAAGTCCGTATAGTTTCCGTAGCGCTTGAGGTACTTGCTGGAGGTGCTCGTTTCGTCGAAGAAAATCCCATCCGGACGAACAGCCGCCGGCCATTGAGCGTACTGCGTCACCTCACCCTTGACCTTGGCGGCGGCAGTCTTACCGTATCCGGTGGGTACGTATCCTACCAGCTCCAAAATCTGGTTAGGGGACGCGGAAGCACGAAGAGTTTTTATAGCAGCAGAATAGTCCGAGTCGGGAGCCGTGCCGGAACCGGGTCCGGAGTTGGGGTTGATAATGACGGTGAATGCTGCGGTCGGGTTGGCGCGGATAGCGCTGTAGAGGGGGTCCCATGCGTTGGGTAGCGGGTAGATGTAGAGTGGGACGAGAATCCGGGGTGTGGTCGTGTCGGGCTTTGTGATTGCGGTTTTGCGCTTGGTGGAAGTGCAGGAGTCGACGGTGGCGCCGGTGACGGGTTGGAGGAATGCAGTGAGCATTGTGAGGGCGAGTAGGAGGGTGGTCCAGCTAAGCAGTTTGAGGTGCGCCATGGCTGTCTGCTTAAGAGATGATGGAAGGGGGTGGGTGACGGTGGTGTTGGTGTTGGTGGTGGGAAGACAAGGCTGTGCCTCCGTGAACTTCTTCTGTGAAAAGGATGGGGAGCGGACAACATCCAGGGACACAACCACACAAACAAGTCGAAACTGCAAAACTCAAAACGGGCAAGAAAGATGGTCACTTTTCTCCCTCACTTCCGGCGGAAGTGCAAAGGCTCGACCCTCTGACCTTCCCCCGACTTTGTTGATGATCACGAGGTGCCAGGCACAGCATCGCAAACTTTGTCGACCTGTTGTGTCCGAATGCGTTGTAGATCCGAGTCGGAGTCTGGAACAGCATCGAAGCGGTGTTGTTTTGGCTGTGTCCGCCCAACCTGCTTTTTTTGACAGCTCGGCAAGAGCGAGCACGGCGGCGAGGCGCCTTTTTATTGTTAGCTCTCTGCTGTAAACATCATAAAGGCGGCGGAAAACACGGCGAACAGATCGGCGAACCTGTGCCTTCGGTTCGGCGGGTGTGGGGGAACAAGAAGGAGGCTGCACTGACCATCAAGGAGTCGTCTCTTCTCTTTGTCAACGTCGTCGTCAACGAGTCACTGGTGGTTGATGATATCTGCACAGCGGATCATAGGGTCGTCGCTTCTGTCTCGACCACGTACAACGACGCTGTTCGCCGCTAGCAAGACCACCATCCCTCCTGCTCATCACCACCACATTCGCGCCTTCACCATGTCATCCACCACCGCCCCCTTCACCCGCCTCGTCCGCTTCCACCCCCCTTCCTCCTCCACCATCCTCATCGGAGAACCCCTCGACCCCACTCTCGACATCGGCCACACCCTCTTCTCCTCCTCCCAACCCGTTCTCGTGGACGTCTACTCCGGCACCTCCATCCTCCACCCCGGCACCCGCACCAACACCCAATCTCGCATCGGCACCCTCCTCTCGCCGCTCTCCCCCACCGAGGTCGGCACGATCCGATGCATCGGCCTCAACTACGTCGAACACGCCAGAGAAGCGCAGCTCGACATCCCGACGGTGCCGACGCTGTTCATGAAGCCTTCCACCGCTCTGGCCGGTCCGCATCCTCAAAAGACGATCGTTCCGAAAGCGTTTCTAGCCGATGATGCGGCGGACTACGAGGCCGAGGTCGCTGTGGTTATCGGGAGGCAGTGTAAGGATGTGAGTGAGACGGAGGCGATGGATTACGTTCTAGGGTAAGTTCTATCCTCCCCACAAGTAACGTGTAAAAGGCTACTGACCTCGATGATGGGGAGCGAGGACAGAATCACAGCCGCAAACGACGTCTCTTCGCGCAAAGCCCAATTCGCACAGTCTCAATGGTGCTTTTCCAAAGGATTCGACGGCGCCTGTCCCATCGGCCCCGCAGTGGCACACGTTGGGGCTATCGAGGATCTGAAAAACGTCAAGATCGAAGCAAAGCTCAACGACAAGGTCGTCCAGAAGAGCGATCTCAAGTAAGTCACATCCCAACCCCAACACCCAAAATGCGTCCGAGATAAGACCGCTGACAGGTTTGAGCATTGTGGATGCCAAACAGCGATCTCATCTTTTCGATCCCCAAGATCGTCTCGTTCCTGTCCCAGGGAACGACGCTGCCTGCAGGCACGATCATCTTGACCGGGTACGTATGGATGGCCGCACTGGGAAGCAAAGAACAATCTCTGACACATGCGGTGCTGGTCGTGGCAAAACAGAACACCAGCAGGGATCGGCTGGACCGCAAGCCCCAGGCGCACACTCCAAGATGGCGATACGTTCACCGTCACTGTCTCGCACGGTGTCGGGTCGCTCATCAATCAAATTCAGTTCGAGAGCTGATCTTCCTCACACGCCACAACAAGTGCAAATGGGACAGCAATGTCGAATTGCCAAATGGACGAGACCTACATGTAATGGAAAACAATGCTCTCAAATCTAGTGAGCCCCAAAATGGAATCTAGAGGATGAATGTATGAAAAGATAAGCAATGGTGAAACGAAGCGAAGCGAAGCCTGTGTCTAGGCCGGGATCTGGAAGGCACGTTGCGAGCCACTCGAAAGCGAAGCCGACTTCTTCTTGCCGCCTTGCTTCTTGTTGCCACCCTTGCCAGGCTGGGGCTTGTTGGTGATGACATCGTTCTCGTTGCCGTACCTGTATCCGCCCGGTGCAACTCCGTTGGCTTTGTCCGCCTTGGCTTTGGCCAAGAAGCTGAAGTGGCCTCCGACGACGGGTCGTGCGAGGAAATGGATCAGAGGATCCTCGGGCTGCTTGGGGAAGTCACCCGTGGTGCTCTCCATGAGATCGGTGAAGGGAGCGTCCGTCTTTCCATCCTTTATGAACCTGTACAGCAGCTCGATGAACAGCTTGTGAGTGGCAGGGTTGTCCGAGGCAGCTGCGGCAAACATCTCCCAGTCGGTCTTGGTCCACTTGTGCCTCGAGTCGAGCGGTACACCGTACTTCTCCTGCACACGTGGGTACCAGGCATCCTGGATCTTGTACACAGCTTCGGGCACCAGGTTGAGATCGAGCAGTCGGTCGGCGAGCAGATTGTACACGGTGCCCCAGGATGCGTCGGTCTGGTAGGCAAGCTTGGTGTGCGACGCGTCGTGGGAGATGGCGTAATCTTGCCACTTCTTGATGTAGCTGGACGAGATGTTGGCGTACGACTTGGCATCCTTGCTGTGACCGAGCAGATCGGCGATCTTGCCCATAGCGCTGATGGCGGTGATACCCTTGATGGCAAGATCAGTCTGGTTGGCGAGCGTTCCCGCAAAGTCGTCGGTGGAAAGCTGCTCGGCAGGGATAAGACTGTCGTCAATGAGGAACTCGGTCCACTGCTTCATGATCTTGTAGTGCTCCTCGAGGAAGGGGATGGCTTTGGACTTGCCGACGAGCTGAGCCCAGTGGAGCGTCATCCAGATCATGTTGCCCGACTCTTCAACCTGCATGGGCTCATCGTTGCCATCATCGTGACCGAACGCGTTAGGGTAGACACCGAGATCGTGGACGCACCACTTGTTCGGGTAGAGACCGGACTCGGTGTACTCAAAGATGGGGAGCATGAGATCGCGGAGCAGATCCGGGTTGGCGTACGAGAGCAGAGGGAAGAGCGGGAAGATGACATCGACGGTCGACATGTCACCGTTGGACGAGATCTCCTTGAGGAAGAGCAGAGTGTCGGTCTTGTTGTATCGCCCCTTGGAGTCCTTGCTGACAGTGATCTCGAATGTAGCGAATGCTTGACGGACAGAGAGCTGAGTGATCGCAGCGTACTGATCGCCAACCTCGCCACCGCCCACTGCTGCACGGGAGTCCTCGAGAACCTGCTTGTCGAAAGCCTTGGCATTGGCGAGCGCCGAGTCAAAGTCGTTGACGAAGAAAGCGACGGCGTCCTCGAGCTTGTCACCGAATTCGGTCTGCCAGTAGCCGTAACGGTCCTCCTGATAGCTCTTTTTTGAGTCAGTACCGGGATGCTTGGCACGGATGTAGTTGACGTAGGGGGTACGCATGTGTCCGATGACGAAGAGGGCATCTGTATCGGCGTGCTTGGCATCAAAGTCGACAGCAAAGGCAAACGAGTTGTCGGGACCGAGCACGGGACCGTGGTCGAAGGAGAGCTTGCCAGTGTCGATGAACTCGGTGTGAGTTACGACGTTGTTGTTGTTTCGCGAATAGAGACCGGTGTGGTTGCGAGCAGCATAGGTAGCATTACCCCACTCGGCGCGCTGACGGAACTCGGTGTAGACCTCAGGATGCTTGCGAGTGACAAAGAAGACGGAGGTGTCGTTCTTCTCGTAGTACTGCTGGTCGTAGGGGTAATCGTCGTAGTCGTAGTCGTGAGCGGTGACCCATCGCTCGTCGATGTCAGTGTAGAGCTGGATGCTGCGACCCTTGATAGTGGAAGTGTCAAGCTCGACGTGGAGGTAGCTGAGCGGCAGACTCTGACGAAGGTAATCGTGAGGAGTGATGGGAGTGAGGAAGGTGACGTTGAATTTGACCTTGTCGGCTTCGAATGCAAAGATGGTCCGAGTGGCGGTGTACTCGGCATTGAGCTGTGTGGCAGCAAGGCCAGCACGAACGAGAGTGCCAAAGCCGTTGCCCATCCATTCGTAAGTGACATTGTCAACACGAATGTAACCGGTCCAGCCGAGGCGGAAATCGCCGTCAGCACCGTACGAGGAAGTCCAGAAGGAAGTCCACTGACCAGCAAGGTAGCCGCCATTGCCGACCGAGTTGGGAGGGGTGGAAGCCAAGTTGGAGCCGGAGGGGAGCCATGCGTTGAGGTAAGGGTGTCGCACAGCAAGCGGGAAAGAAGGTGGGTTGACTGGGTAGAAGGAGCTAGAAGAAAGGGCCTTCTTGGCGTTTGTGATGCCAGGGTTGCTACTGGCCGAGCCAGAGGTCGAAGCTGAATCTGGGGAAGACGAATCAGGCGAGGAAGATGCTCTTGAGTCGGTCTTCTCGCCATGGGTTACAAGCGTAAAGTCAGGCTTGTTGATGTCACCATTCTCTAGGATGGTGGGTTGTGTCTGCTGCACAATCCACTGAACACCTGGCTGAGAAGGATTGGAGCTGAGACCGATGAGCTTTTCGCCTGCAGGGAGATGCTTTTGGGAGTCGGGACGGGAAAGGTCGGCAAGAGCCTCGAAGAGGGTGGTGAGACCTTCTGACTTTGCAAGGGAAGCTTGAGCTGGTTGAGGTCGAGCGAGCAAGAGCGCCGAGACGAGAGCCGAAGCTGTCGATGCGATCGTCAGCTTCATGCTCGAAGAGATGGAGGCTGGGGCAGAAAAGGGGGGCTGCGCGAGGTGTCTAGAGGGATTGTATGAATACGGAGAAGGGAAGGACGTCGAGATGGTCTTGCAGCGTTGCTTATATGGACCTTGGTGAGATGTTCCGGCAATGCTCGGTGCTTGGCTATGGGTTCGAAGGGACAATCCAGAATGTGTGGGAACGTGTGACCAGAGTTCCCGTTGCAGCGACAGCCAGAGACGCAGGGAGGGAGAGAGGTTCCGGAGGCGGTGAGTTCAGGCTTTCTTGGTTGTAATGAAAAGTCAATCCTCGTCTACGTCTAAGGATGGGGTCCAGGCGAGATGAAAGGATGGCCTTTAGGTTAATTTAGCGTCGTGCGGGGTGATTGACGTAGCTCGGACACGTTAGCTCGATTCCTGCGTGCCGTGTAGGCTTGAGCTTGGAGAGAGAGGGGGGAGGGACCGAGGGCCGATGCGAGTCAATCGTCGTTGTCGTGAGAGTAGTGTGGTAGCGAGAGGATAGGGAGAGGATGGAGGTGGGCGGAAGAGAGAGTGGAACCGGAAGTGGGAGCGAGACTGTGATGAATTAGGAGTCAGGTGGTCCGAGCTTGGTTGCGGACACTGACTAGATCGAGTTGGAGAGTGGGGCTCCTTGCTTCATACATAAGCGTGCTTTCTCGAGGTTGAGAACGAGCAAAAGGACAGAGAAAGGGGAACCCTAGCAACGGGGGGACAAAGCTGTCGGAAGCAAGCGAAGCTCCTCCTCAGTCACAAGGGTCACAGCGGGCAATCCGAGATGAACTCCGTCGCAGCACATCGCAGCACATTCAGACGTCAATCCCAATCACAGCGACTTGAGCAAAGGCAGCTTCTCGCCAAAGGTCTCAGTCGAGTCGGAGCAACGTCAAGCGGAACATGCGGAAACAAAAAGAGAGTGGAGGAGCGTTCATTTAGTCAGGCAGATTAGCGGCGTGTTCTCGGTTACGCCGAAACCAAAAAGGGATCTTGTCTGAGTGTCTGCTCGCGTGCTGCTGCTGCTGCGTCAAGTGACAGCTCCAAGAAAAGTCGATTGCCGGTTGAAGAACTTGCTGATCGTCCGGCACAGCCGAGCCACAAGGCGATCAAAAGGCGTCTCTTCTCTGTTCCGCCTCACTTGTCCTTTCAGTCTGCTCTCGATAAAAGAGCCGACGTGGGGAGAAACACTTTCCTTGCTTTCCATTCTTCGGCGAACTATCCGACTGTCGTTGTAATCCGTTCCCTCCATCCACCACGTATGATGAGCTGGGACCTTGTGGGCTGACAGATAGGTGCGAGACAAGTGCTTTGTACTCACGCCTCTAGGAACGAGGAGCGCTTGGCAACCTTGCTAATGCGAGGGCCTGATTCATTACTTACCTTCGGCGATCTAGACCCCCGACAAAGGCGTTGTGGCTTTGGCCCGCTCTGAGATCTCACCTCAAATCGAACCCTGCTCGCGCCTTTCGGAGAGCTGCGAGGCGCACTTGGCCCTGCATGCAGCCACATGCGGTGCGGGGAACCTCTCGATTTTTTCGAATTTGTCAGATCGAACGCTCTACCGAACATGTCTCAAAAAATTTGGGTCGTCGTCCTCGTCGGGGCCATCTTCTGGCAAGCTGACAACTTTGATAGAGGGGTGCTTGAATCATAATGACTTTTTGACATAGATGCTAGTGACAATAATCATGACATGGCTCTTCGTTTTGCTGTCGTCTGCTAACAGCTCGTCTACTCTTCATCCAGAGCGCTGTTGACTTCTCGGCTGATCCTGTGAACCGCCTTGAGGTAGATCTTGACCGCCTCAGGGTCAACGCCAGGTGTAATGCCGTGTCCCAAGTTGGCAATGTACGCTCCTCCACCGCCGAATCCACCCTTCTTGGATCGCAGCATCTCCTCCACTTTCGCCTCGATCGCCTCTTTGCCCGCGTACAGCACTGCTGGGTCCATGTTGCCTTGCAGCGCCAAGCGGTGTCCCGCCTCGTTCTGTCCGCTTGCATCCTTGTAAGTCGACTTGCCTGGCGATGCAAGCTCGACGACCTTGCGTGCAACACATGGCTCCACTGTCCAGTCCAAACCGACCACGTCGTAGCCAGCCTTGACCACCTCTGGCAGCGAGTGTCCCAGCGCGCCCTTGGCAAACACGATCAACGGAGGGCAAGGGATCGACTTGGTCGACAGAATGTCGCGAACTGAAGCAGCGATCGATCGCAAGTACGGAAGCGAGAATTGACGGAACTCGGAGGGAGAAAGCTCGCCAGCCCACGAGTCGAACACCTGCAGCAGCTGCGCACCTGCCTTGACCTGTCCCACAAGGAAGTCGGTGCAGACGTCGGCGATCCTCTGCAAGAGCTCCTTCGATTCTTCGGGGTACTTGAACAGCCACGTCTTGGCCTTCTCAAATGTCTTGCTTCCTCCACCCTCGACCATGTATGCCATCAGCGTCCACGGAGCACCGCAGAATCCAATCAGCGGCACTTCACCGTCCAGCTTGGTTCGTGTCAACGTGATGGCTTCGTACACGTATCCCAGCTCCTTCTCGACGTCCACCTTCTTCTTGAGCTTGGTCGCAATGTCCTTGGGCGTCACCAGCGGGTCGGGGAAATGAGGTCCCTTGGCAGGAAGCATTTCGACTTCCATTCCCATGGCTTGTGGTACAACGAGAATGTCCGAAAAGATGATGGCAGCATCCAGCAATCCAGAGTAGCGACGAATGGGCTGCACTGTGATCTCCGAAGCCAGCTCTGGGTTACGGCAGCATTCGAAAAAGTCGTGGTCCTCTCGGATCTTGCGGAATTCTGAGTCAAAGCAAGAACAGAGAGTATTGTCAGCGGCTGTGTTCTTCAAGGGCCGAACAAGTGCTAGCGGACGTGAGCTACTAACCTGGAAGGTATCGGCCAGCTTGGCGCATGATCCAGCATGGTGCTCTCTCGGTCTGGTGACCACGAGCAGCGCGAATGATCAGATCGTTCTTCAGTCCCTCTTCGGGCTTGCGACATTCCTTGTCCTTTCGGTGGGTGAACGACTGGATGTGCTGCATCCCTGGAATCTTGCTCGTCATGATGGGCTATGGTGGGAGGATGAAGTCAAGAAGAAGAAGAAGATTGCGACCGACCTTCCCGTTTTGAAGCGGTCAAAGTGGAGCTTTGGACAGGAATGTGACTTTTTCCCGGAAAATTGTTGGACTGTGCTGCTCTGGCTACTTTCCGCTGTGACTTTTGCGAGCACACAAGCGAAGCTCGAGTTTGCGAGCAGCAGCGCGTGTCACGAGGCTGAGCCCAGTCTGAAGTGTCTGAGTCCTGACTTGGGCGCATTCCCAATTTTAGCTTGGAAATCTTCTTCTCTCCCTCTGCACAACAAGATCCGGCGTAAAACAATCAATCACCCACTCTGAGGCTGGAGAGACATGTCGTGCATCTCGCATGTCGCAGTTCAGCCGTGTCGAGCTCACCAAAGTCGAGATCAAGGGTCCACTCGTTCCATCTACATGCTGGCGCTTGAGCAACTTGCGCATTGTTGAACGAGAGTATGATCACATTCTGGCGGTATCGAAAGAGTTGAATATAGTACACAGAGAATACAGAAGAGCCCGCTTGTTGGGCGAGCAACAAGCGTCAGTTTGACAGACGCTGTACGGAGCCTGAGCGTCGTCTAATATAGTACACGCCTGGCTGCCAGTCCGAGAAGATCGGCGAGCCAGGCTAGAGGAAGTGTCGAGACCCGAATTTTATCACAGACGCTACCTCACTGGTCGAGAGGAGTAGTCTGTGTCATGGCCGCCTCGTGGTCCTTCTTCTGCTGATTCCATGTCACCATGTTCTCTGTCGTCTTGTCCTGGTACACCCGCCTCTGCTCGTCCGTCAGCGCCTTCCACGCCTCGGACACCTTGCCCAGCACTTCCGAGTAGGGCATACCCGGGTGCTTCTTGCGAATCTCTTGACGCACCTCGTTCTGGAACAGCAGATACGCGCTTGGTGGTCGCTTGGGTGCATCCGGATCACGCAGACGCTTCTCTTTTCGCTTTTGCGCCTTGCTGATCTTCTTGGCTGCCTTTCCGTTGGCGCCTGCGGTGCCTGCTGCCGTAGCAGTCTCGGTTCCTGCAGCGGGCACACCCGTATGCGAGCCATTGGCGATGTTGAGAAAGTCGAATGCTGCCGGTACTCCTGCAGCACCTCCTGCACTCGAGACGTTGCCTTGCTGTGCCAGCACCAGCGCCGCAACGTTGGGATTTTGCCTTGCTACCACCTTGACGAACGCGTCACACGAGTCGGCAGCGTGACGCAGCTGCGCGGAGAGGCGACTCACCGCGTCGAACATCTGTTGCCATCCATACCAAAGATTCACATGGTCAGCTTTCTTCCCCTTCAGTCTCTGTTTTGGACGCGTATCGAAACTCACCGTCTGTCGAGCAATAAAGATATCATCGCCCTGTCCCGAGTGGCCCAACGCCGGATTGAAAGCCGCATGTTGGTGGTGTGGTTGCTGATGGTGTTGGTGTTGATGTGATCCTGTGTGATGTTGATGCGATGCATTCGCTACTGAATGCGAGAGCAGACCATATTGGTCAAAGTTGGCGGCATTCATGGCGGAAAAGATGGTGGGCGGAGAGGAGTCGTCAAGATCGGACGCTGCGATGATGATCGGGAATTTGTGCGTTGGATGTGGTCAGAAGAGTTGTCGCGAGAGAGTAGCCACGATGACGACGGCAAAGAGATCCCTTGTCTATGATGATGATGAGGGGACCGGTGGCGGCGACAGCGAAGGCGGCGTAGGTGATGCGGATGTTACGAACGAGAGGTAGAGGCAAAGGGTAGGGTGGAGGAAGGAGGCGCGACGATGGTATAGAGAGAAGAGCGAGATGGCGTTGGCGTCGGTGAGCGCGTTTCGCGGTGTCAAGGTCAAAAGGAGAACAAGATGTAACACGAACAGGTCAGTAAAACATGCTACAGCAACGTCCGAAGCCGGGTCTTGCGAACAAAGAGGAGAGCCGCGGAGAGGTACAGAGCACGAAGAACATCCGGTGCCGGCGATACGGCAAACGAAAGCGCGAAGAAAGTTGACACGATGTGCACACACAAGTAACAGCGCGTACGCGCGTGCCGACGCGAATCCTTTTGTTTGACCTGCCGCTTCCTGGTTTCCAGCTCTCGCTCGTCACCCCTCGGCCGCCGCAACTCTTACATCGACCTGCCTAGTGACTGAAGAAAACGCCCTTCGGCCTTGCTATGATCGCAGGTTACAGCGTCTTTGGTCGTATTGGATCTGGAGCAGGATCAGACATCCAGCAAGTGTAGAGTCGCGAGTCTTTTGACAGCTTCCAAAGGGTCCAAGGACGGGAGTCGCCTCGTGGTCGTCCCGTCTGCACAGAAGCAAGCACGGGATGCGGACGGCAAGCCTCGTCAAGAGCGAGAGAGAGGCATAGCAAAGAGCGAATCGGCCAAGTCAACACTCACCTTGAAGAAGATACAAACTCGATACGAAAAGTGGTTGAAGTGTGAGGAAGTTCACTTGCAAATGGTGCAAATGGGTGGTTTCGACTCGTTTGAAACGGTGTCAACAATCGAAAAAGGAGGTGGTAAGAAAGGAAAAGGGGGCATTAGAGATTGCCAAAGGAGGCGTCGTATATGAATTATTCGAGAATCGCAATCGTTCAAAGCAAGGAATATTGACCCACTTGCAAAGTGCTCTAATCACAATCTCGACTTGAAACAGGCGATGTGCGTGACTACACCTCATTTGTGATCTTGAAATCAGCTCCGAATTTCCAGCTTGAAATCCGCACGCACGCACGCAGTTTTTTTGCGACGCTCTGTTAAGACTGTAAGCCGTGAAATCGGCCGGCAGATTAGATTGGCTTGTGCGGCTGAGTTCAAGATTTCTTTCAGCGGAAGCGGATGACAGAGTCAAGGGCCCACCATCCTCAACCTCAACCTTGCTTTCCGACCTCCAACGACCCTTTTGCCTTCTTCAGCCATTGTACGGATCACGTTGATATCAACCTGCTCCTTACAGGCTTCAGCACATCCTCAGCAACTGCAGCGGTCCAGCACAGCGTTACGTGGAAGAGCCGGCTCTGGATCGGTTTGGCTCACTTGACGTGTCCATTCAGCTCTTGGAGTTGATCTCGCCCTTGCAGGCGTTGTCGTTGTCGTCGTCGCTGCTCTGCTGCTCCTGCTCCTGCTGCTTCTGCCTTCGCTTCTGCCTCCGCTGCAGCTGCTTCCTGACGAATCTCTTTTGCTGCTTCGAATTGTATCCTTCGGGATCTCGACTCGATCACAGCACCCCTGTCGATGGACGCTAATAAGGGGCTTGTTCTTGTAATACTGCCTTTGGAGTGAAGCTCAAAAGAAGCTGTGGGTGTGTTTTATCGGCTCCTCGTCAGAGAGGGTCTGCTGAAGCACTGAAACAGGTCTCGGAACTATCCGCTAAACGCGGTCATCAGCAAAAGGTCGACAAGGGACTGGCGTCAACGTCCGCTGCGCTCCTGCTGTCCATCCAAGGCTCGCCGCAGGTCATCAACAGACACGACGATATAATCTTTGTAAGTACACAAACTCTTCATCCCTGCTTCCCGAAGCCAATTCTCCTTATGAGGTCAATACCAACCAGCACCGTTCGCGAAGACCAACAATCTTGTTTGAGTAAAACATTTGATCGCGAGCACGTTCCGCTGGCACTGCGCAGCAGTCCTCAGTCGACCGCGCTTGATTGTTGCTATCGAGGTCGAAAGCAGCCAATGTCAAAATCATCACTTCAATACTTAATGCTTGCCCTTTCAAAGCCTTATCTGGAAACCGAGGAGAGGGTCGACGGCTGAAAATTGTGTTTGGGAGTGCTTTTTGGCGGAGAAGCAACCGGCAGGCAGACGCAGTCGATTTCATTTCGAGTTTTAAAAACAAAGGGGGGAGGAACAGCCGCCGCCCGACGGAAAACAATGCTTTGTCGAAGAGGCAGACCAGCGCGGAAACTGTGCATTCAGTCCACCCGCGGGCAACGCACGCAAGGCAGCTTTGGATGCGCAGGGCTTTCACGGCCGCAAGCGCAAAACTCAAATAAATCTTGGGTGTCTGGTTTATGGACGTAACATGCTCAAAAATTCGCCGGGCTGGACTGTCAGACTGCGCGCAGTTCTTCCCACTGCGGCATGGCAACTTAGCCATCCTGTAGACTGGCTTGTTCTTCTCTATATCCTACACTGACATTGTGCTGTTGATGCTGGCTGAATCTCGTCATCCGCTCCCAGATCCTGAAGGCTTTTCTCGTGGCTATGACTGTGCAAAAGAGCAAAATAGCTGACCTTTGTTTCCTTCCTATTCTTCCCTTTCATGTGGCGCGTTTTCTGAACCCACTTCTTTTCGGAATGCCCCACATCCGACATTCGACTTCGGTTGCGCACTCGCAGCGTCTTCAAGTGCTTTCCAAATGGATTCTTCCTCTGGCTACGGCTCTTGGGGCATGACCACCAACAGCAATCCTGAATTCGCTTGGCAATACGGAGCCAATGGTGTGCCTCAAGCTGCTGCGTCCTCCAACGCCATTCCGCACACCGCGCATCCTGAGTTCATGGGTCTGCCGGCTCAGACGATGCATCAGCAGCCTCAGGCATACCAGCACCAGTATCAGCCAACTCAGTCCGAATACCAACAACAAGTTTTCCCTCAATATTTCGCAGCTGATCCGTCTCGCGACGGAGCGTATGCATCCAGTGGGGTTCCGGCGAATTCATCGTCCATTGACGCAAACACATTTCATCAGCTCCAGGCCGCGTTTCCAGGTGCGTCTCCTGGGATGCTCGTCAACGCCGTCTTTCCTCGGCCGCAACAGCAACAGCATCCAGACCAACACCAGCACGCAATGATGCAACAAACCCAATCGCCCAGTCTTCAGCCCCAACCCTCCTATGCGCAAGCCCCCTCCCAACAAGCACTGTTCCGATCGCATTCGGACTCAGACAACTCGCTTTCGCAAGCGCTCAGCTTCACCTCGCCGCAACCGCCACCTTCCGTGCCAAGCTCTGCCATCAGTCTTGCGCAGCAGAGCATGCCTTCAGCTTCAACATCGACGGGTTCCCCTCACGTCGCATCGAACGGCGACACCCAAAAGAAGCCCGCCAAATTGCGACAATCTAAGCTTACCTTCCTGCCTGGTGTCGCCCAGTCCGTGATCAAGGAGACGCCAACGGTTTCTGCACCAGCCACGAAAGCGACACCCGTCTCGAACGACGTAGCAACCTCCATCTCAGTTGTGGTCAGCCCGATCCCCGAGCCCGGGACGCCTCCCCTTCCCAAGGCTAAGGCTCTTGTAGGAAAGCCATCAACCAACAGCACCGGTAGACCAGCCGCAGCCAAAAGCAATTCTCCGTCCGCTCCACTCGAGGGGAAAAAGATCTCCGACCTGGCTCGGCGATACCTCGTCCGCTTGAACGTGGAGCAGAAGCCCAAAGCAACTGCACGTCAGCTCGTCGAACTTCTTAGCGATTTGGGGCCGAGCGGCAAGTTTCAGAGGCCCACGCCCACAAATGGCGAGGACCGCAAGATCATCGTCGAGGCGCTCAACAGCATCGCCAAGCTCGAAACTGGCAAGGGTTACACCGAGTCTGGACGCAAGCGATTCTTCGAGGCCTTCATGGATCTGCCAGCAGCACGCCACATCCTCTCTGCGTGGTTGAAGGCGACGGCGCCCCCCAAGAAGGTGACCGAAGCCACGCCTGACCACAGTCGACGATACAAAGAAACGTTGGTACCTCTGCTCAACATTCTGGACTTTGTCGACATGAAGAGCGCGTACCTCACCGACGAAGCAGCGATGGGAAAATCCATTTCAGGCGTCGTGAACCGCGCGGTGGACCCTTCGGCAAAGGCATTCGCCAACAAGATCAAAGCCAAGTGGTCCAAGATGATCGACGAGGAAGTCAACGGAGCTGGTCCCGCTCGTCCTTCTCCACCGACGTCGGCCGCTGCTTCAGCTTCTACAGCTGCGGCGGCCAGCGCTAAACGCAAGCCAGCTGAGAGCGGTGCATCTACCGACAGTGCCAAGAGGTACAAGTCGGCAGCCGCGACTCCGACTACAGTCTCTTCGAGTGCTCGAGCGTCGAAACCTGCTCCAGCTCCAGCCAGCAGCGCCAATTCCAAGCCCGGACTCTCTTTCTTCGGCGGCAGCAGCGCTAGACGACCGGCCAGCACCGCCACCTCCTCAAGCACGGGTACGACCAGCGGTAGCCGCATGAACGCTACCCAGAATATCATGAGCCTCATGAACAGGTACGGCAGCGGTGCTGCAAGCGACCGTACCGCAGCGAGCACGGTCAATGCGACGCAAGCGGACGCGGCCGCTGCCAAGACGAAGGTCAAGAAGCGAGTCACGTGGAAGGCGGACGACGAGCTGGTGGCGGTCAAGTTGATCGAGCCTGCCGACTACGGACAGGGCGACGATAACAAGGACCACGTGGAGGGTGCAGGAGACGTGCACGATGAGGGCCTTGCGCTGCGTCGAACGGCTAGCACCATGGAAGCGCTGACGCACTGGCGCAACCTTATTGAAGTGGAGATGAACATGTGCGATGCGGGACCGATTGGCAGCGAGTCGATAGATGGACCGTACCAGGAGCAGAGTGGCGCAAACGGAGAAGAGCAAATCGATGCAGCAGATGAAGAGGAGGAGGAGGAGGAGGAGAAGGAGATGGACCCGGACGAGTCGCTACTGGAGCAGCCGGGATCCATCTCTGAGACGCCTTCGGAGGTACGAGTGGATGATGTCGAGATTCCGAAACCGTGGATGGAAGAGACGGATGTCAAAGAGCCCGATGCGATGGATGTCAAGGAGGAGGACAACGGCGACCAAGTCAACGACGGTGGACCTGCAAGAGATCCCGACTCAACGGCACCAGCCACTGCGATCGCTGGCGTTCCCTCGACGGCCGATCTTAACGCCTTGCTGTCCGGGATAACCCAATCCGCAGGTGTCGGCGCCAATACTAGCGGCACTGCTACCGACGAGACTGGATCTGCAGCTGCTGTGCCAGCTCCTGTTCCGAACTTTGATGTGAATCAACTAAGGTCGATCATAGCCAATGCGCATAGAAGCGGGAGCCCAGCCAGTGCTGCCAATGCTGCAAATGCTGTCAATGCCGCCCTGCAGTCTTCCAGCCAGAGACCTGCAGATCTTTCGAGTCTACTGTCGAGTCTGAAACCGATTGCGCCGCCACCATCTCAAACGAGTGCGGAAGTACACCAAGAGCCGAGCTACTGGCAGCGGACGTACCGCGGCGGCAATGGATCGAGCTCGAGCTACGCTCCGCCCGAAGAGAGCTATCCGGGCGAATATCAGCAGGACTACCGGTCAGCAGCACCGCCATACGGACGCAGTGCGCCAAGCCACAACTACGCTTACGACGAGTACACGCAAGGTAATCCACGAGACCGAGGAGCGTCTGATTGGGGTAGGCAGCCGAAGCGGTACAAAACACCGTGCAAGTTTTTCGCGCAAGGAACTTGCCTCAAGGGAGACACGTGTACCTTTCGTCATTGACGAGCGAGCCAGCGAGCTAGCTTGCTGTGCTTATCAATTCGAACAATCCATTGATTCTCGATTCTTGACTCGAATGTGTCTGTGTGTGAACAATTGAGAGCCTAGATTGATGATGATAGAATGGCCCTGTGTGATGTGCTGGAGCAGAATGATGCGTGCAAAATGCAGGGTCTTTGCTGGCTGCACAGCTAGTGTGGGGTGAAGACGGACGGCTGCTTCATCTGATGAGCAGCAGCCGGATCTGAGCGCGTCAGAGTTCAATTTCCTTATGAAATTTTGAGTGTTGGCTAAGGAAGTGCTGTTGCTGCACGGCTTGCTCCGGCAGGACCCTTTAACCGAATGGCTCAGTCACTCAAAAAAGTTTCGCTCGACTGCTCCACATCTATCATCGTCATCTGCACCATCATCATCGAGCCTTTCAGTAGCGACTTGCAAGGTACTACAAAGAGCAAGCACAGCACAAGTCGCTGCCTCCCTATTCCACCTTTGTCAGCTGCTTGGAACCCTCGATAGGCGCGAAGAGCGACCTTGACACGACCAACTCGCAGGACCAACGCTAGCACGAGCTTCAACCATCGAACAGCACGATGGTGGCGTTGGCATCCTCTTGGAAGGAGGCAGAGGAGAATCTGCTGTCATGCACAGCGCAAATCATGAACCAAGCCGTCGAGATTCTACGCTCAAGATCCATCACCGACTCTTCTTACACCTTTGAAAGCAAAGTCATCGCTGGTTCCACACCTGGCAAGCACTTTCGACATGTGCTCGACCATCTTCGAATCCTCACAGATGCGATAGCGGACTGGCAGAAAGGCAGCAAGACCGACCCCAAGGCGGTGCTTCGGGTGGACTACGATTCACGGATCGCTTCCAAGCTGCCTCACATCGAGACCTCAGTGACGGCGTCTTTGCGCGAGTTTGAAAGAACGACGGATCGATTGTACCGCGTCTTCGAAGGCTCGCAGGGCCGACTGTATACTCAGCCGCTACGATTGTGCGCGACAACGCCGTTCGTAGTCGAAATGGACAGCACGGTAGGCAGAGAGCTCTGGTTCTGCGGACTTCATGCGATTCACCACTACGCACTGGCCCGGGTCATCTTGGTGAAAGAGCTCGAGTTGGAAGGCATCGATGATCAGTTTGGCGTCGCACCAAGTACTCTGGTGCATCGAGAATGGCGTAAGGAGTCGAACCGTGCCGATGTTGCGCACGATGCGCTTTCACAGGGACAGAAGGATGAGCTTCCAGCGAATGGTGGCTCATCAAGGCAATCGAGTTCATCGAGCGGGCACTCGCATGGACAGTCCACGAGACATTCGCAACAGTCAAAAGCTCGCCGTCAGCATCAATTCAAGTCCAAGCTTTGAAAGTTCTGGGCGCACGCATCGTCATCAACACCTGCATTCTATCATCGTTCCCGGCTTCTGTAATCACTTTTCAATGCATACATGTTCACTGCTCTGATCTCCAAGCCAGATTTGTACGGTTTGAACCCGCTTTTGAATCGCAAAGGGTCGCATGATAGAGGTTCTGGGAGGTCGGCGAACTAGGTGAAGGCATCACAAGACCAATGTGCGACATGTGATCCGAGGCAAGCTGGTAAAACGAAAAAGCTGCCTCATCGTAAAACCCAACAAAAAAGGAGGCACTGAAATCATGGCAATTAATCGAGAGATTGGAATATGAGATCGGGCCGATCCAGTTTCGGTGGTCATCGGCATTCACATTGAGCCTTGAGCGCTGCACTCGCCACGCCTAAACAGGAGCAATGACAGGCAAACTTATGTGCGGAACGTTCCGAAGATCCGGGTCTCGACTGGATCTGACTTTATCTCACACGCAGCACGGATCCTTGAAGGTTGACAGGACGGAGCAAGGGCTGTTTATCGAGCCTCAGTCGTATCATTAGCCTCGGACTTGCTGAACTAGTCGCGTGGGAACGGACAGGTCAAATAGAGTTGAAGCTCTGCTTTGCTCGTGTGGCTTGGATACGAAGCCCAAGACGTCAACACGGTGATATACGCTTAGTTCCCAAGCACGGAAAGCCCCTAACGCCAAAAAAGCGGCTCGGCGTCTTGCTACCGTCGGATCAGTTGCTCTGCGAGGTCGATCTGGACTCAAAAAAGAACCTTCTGCTTGACAGATAACGCGCTCGGTTACTAACCGTCCACCGCATGGTTCCCCTTTCGTTTTGAATGCCAGCGACCAAGGATCTGTACCTTTGCATTGGCACGCCTGCATTGTTCGGGTAGAGCGACACCGAAAGAGATCTGTGCTTTGCATCATTAGTTGCAGGTGAAATAGCTCCGACAGAACAACTTCGAAATGAAGCCGCGTCCTTGTCAGAAAAGCGGTTCGAAATGAACAGCAGAAGCAAGGGTTCGACCGTCGACCGGCAATGATGATCGACAAGCGACAGTCGTAAGATCCAGCACCAAAAAAACACACGCACGCACCTCGAAATTGACGCCACTTTCGGTCGACTTTGCAGCTTCAAAAGCAACCGCAGCAACCATGCGCTGGCTGCTTGAGCTGCAGATGCAACAGAAATGATCTGGAGCAGCAACGTGCAGAGGAGGCTTGTTTTGCAAGAGAAAATCCCCACTCCGCCCTCTCTCTCTGCATCCGCTTCCAACGTGCCTTGAGCTGATGCATCAGCCATTCGCACCCCGAGCACTCTCTGCATTACAAAATTTGAATTGCTGTCAGTCTCAGAAAGCAACACTTTTGAAGTGCGACACGCGTGTGTTTCATTGTGTTTTTTCTTGGCGTTCTCTTCTCGTTCAGGCGGAAGGGCACTGGACCTGTACAGTGTTCTGATTATGCGACGTGGCTCAAAGGAAACTGCTTGGCATTTCGAAGTTTTTCAACTGCAGCCGAGCTTTGCTCTCCGATTTTGACTGCTTGGCAAACCTTTCAAACTTGGCCAACGCTTTTTCGCCTTGTTGAACCCACGTTCCCCTGCACTTGACGCACCTCGTGCTTGGGCTCCGCAGTGTCGACACACACGCACCGCCTCGTCGTCAAAGGCTTGCTCTGATCCAATCTGTCTGTCGATTTCCGGTCTCGGTGAGCGTCGGTGAAGCGACGCCATTGCGTAGCGCCGGGCTGGGCTGTGCATCTACAACTTCAATTCCCTTTTGCTCTGCGTTTAAGACTTGGGCAGAAGTGGTTGTCAGAGATTGAGCTTGATCCGAGTTGAGGTGGCTCGCTGCATGAGTGCACTAGGACTGGAGCGCAGCAATGCAAGACAGAGCCGGTTGCAGAGAGGCATTAGAAATGAAGGAAAGATCTGCGACAAGAGGGGAGGCTCGGGTCCTCCGAATCAACTGCATGAAGAAACAAAAAAAGATCGAGGTGAAGAAAGAAAACGTCCTCCGGTACGCACTTTGCTTGCCTTGACTTACCGCTGGCAGTATGCCATATCCACCCGCCGCGAACACGCCGCCGTCGCCGCAATGACGGAAGACTTGATCCGCGTAAGGCTTGGCAGATCGAGTTTCCTTCGGGATGGTGAATGCCCACTCTGCTCGTTGTCGGCGGCTTCCTATTGCCTTCGCTTGCTTCCTCCCGCAGGCTTTGCATGTATGCGATTGGCAGAGCAATGAGATGCGACCTGCGTCGTTGTCGTCGCCCCCCACCATGTTCATGTGTCATCTGTAGAGGGCGCAGCCGAGTAGATGGCTTTTAGGAGTGCTCGACAGCCGCAAGCGTTTCTAGCTTGAATGCGGTGCGGATGCGAATTGGTCTTCGATGCAGCGATGCAGAACCATCTCGAGCGGAGTTTTGAGCAGAGAGAGAGAGAGCGATGTTTCCTGGAATCGATCGTGGTCTTTACTGGGAGCTTGTCTCATCCCCGACCCCTCTTTTTGGCTGTGTCTGTCTCTCAACCACTGAATTCCGAAGTCTTGTCACGATCATGAATCCTCTGCCATGCACTTTGACTGTGTTTCGGACACACCGATGATGGCTGAGTCAAAGGTTGGCTTTGGTTGTCGTCACTCGATTGTCGATTTTGTCTTGAGTTTGTAATGTTTGCCGCCACTCCGCTCTTTGGCTTCGGAGTCTCGCCTAATTTGTCCAAACAATGCAATGCGAATCCCACTTTTTTGGCCTGAGCCCACTGCAACACACTGCGACACACACGCGCGCGTGTTGTTCTTGCGCCTCCTCTCTCTCTTCATCTGCCCCTATTCTTGACTCTCTCTCTGCGCTTTCTGGTGTGCTGTCCCCTGTCGCTGCTTCCGGTGTTGCTCTCTCTCTCGCTCATTTGGTCACTCGGTCAACTTGTTCCATTCTCCCTCTCAACTTGCTTTCTCTCCATCACCATCATCCACCTTCTTTACGTTTTGGCATCCTTCGACATCCTAGACACCCTTTCGTCTTTGTCCATTCCATTCCTTTTTCAGTTTCGGCTTTCAACACATCTTCCGCCATCTCCTCGTCTTTCATTTCGGACTCGAGGATTTGATACCTAGCATTTCGCCAATCTCTTTCATCACCAACACCAACACCGCCACCCAACGTTCACATATCAAAAATGAAGGCTGCTGCTGCTCTTCTCGTCGCTTTCGCCGCTGGTGCTTCCGCCCAGTCCACCGCGGCTTCCGTTCCTCCTTTCCGTTACGGTACTCCCAGCCCCAACTACCCCGGTGTCAAGGGCACCAACAGGAACGGCCCCACCAACCCTGCCACTCCTCAGCTCAACACTCCCATCAACCAGACTTCCGACTCTCGTCTTGCTTCCCTCAACTCGGTGGAGGATTGGTGTACTTTCGGTCCTCAGGTGCCAGGCACCATCATCGGCAACGTCGAGGGTGAGACCGTCGCTTACTGCACCAAGGCCCGTAACAACGCCCGTGTAATTGTAAGTAATCGAAGCCTCGCTCTAAAGCACTCGTTTCTTCGACCGCATTGCTGACCTGACTTTACTCTCAATCTATTTTGCTCGTTCTGCACTTCAGCCCGATGGAACCGTCACTGGTGCTCACTTCGTCAAGACTCCCCTCTACGTCCAGCTCATGGCTCTCGGCGACTTCACCAAGATCGGTCTCGTTGCCGGTGACGAGGGTGGTGAGCTCGACCCTCACGGTGCTACCAACATGGGCAACCCCGTCGGTGGTAACGTCACTTCCAACGTTTCTGGTCAGGATGTCTTCTACGAGGAGTGGATGAACTACGTCTCGTACAACCAGGTCTGCTTCCGTATCTGCATTGCCGGTTCCGAACAGGCTCCCACCGCCCTCGAGTGCCAGCACGAGCTCGACGTCATGGGCTGCAACTTCGTCATGCCCGGTAACTACGCCGACAACGTCTTCGAGACCTGCGATGGTGACTCTGCCTACCCACCTGGTCTCTTCCCCCAGCCCGACGGACGCACCTCCACCTTCCAGCAGTACTACACCGGTGAATACGCCGTCAACGGTGTCACTTACTCGTACACCAACGGTGCCGCCGACCAGACCACCCCTACCGCCGCTTACTCGACCCCCAGCACCTCTAACTGTGTCACCACTGCATCCATCTCGAACGGCATCAAGTCGATCATCCCTTCGTCGTCTTCGTCGGCCCCTACCTCTTCGGCCACCGCTTCTGCCTCTGGTTCGCGCTCCGGCTCGGCCAGCAACGCCAGCGCCACCTCTTCGCGCTCCGGCTCGTCTGGTTCGGGCTCGTCTGGTTCGTCGGGCTCGTCGGGCAGCAGCTCTGGCAGCACATCGGGCGCTTCCACCGTCGCCGCGTCTGCTTTCGCCGTCCTTGGTTCGGTCGCTGCCGTCGTTGCTGGTGCTTACCTCCTCTAAGCATCTCTCGTGATGGACAGTCTTCTTTTGCAGCGGTTGACGACGGTCTTGTAATGCTGGGCATGCGAAGCTGTCGATTGACGGCTGCGAAAGGCGCTCCTTGCATCTGGCGGCTACCACATGTGTCGTCACACACACTCTCATTCATGCATGGCATTCTCTTTTCAGCATTTTGATTCCCGTTTTGCTCGGTTCTACTTCATGTCTATTCTTTTGGTGTTCACAGTCTTCTTTTTTTCCCATCGGGCAGCCTTATGCTCTGATAATCATCACATTCCTTTTTCGTTCTTGACACTTCATCTATACTGTGCTTAGCATGTCGTTGCACCGGTTTGATTCGCTTTCCTCCGTGCTCGTAGGCATTGAGTGAGGAGTCTTTCTATTCTTTGAAAGGACAATCAAATTTACCCGTTTCCTGGTCGTCTTTTGCGGTGGTTTGTGCAGAGTGTGCCTGAGAGAGGTTGGAATGAAACCCTTGGGTGTTTCTTGAGCGAACATGGAGAAGGTGTAGAAGGCGATGATGTCGATTCCGCACAAAGTCGAGTTGACTTGATTTGACCGGGTGTCATTCGCATCTTTGAGTCTTGAGATAGCAAGCAGGCCAAGGCGCCTGTCCAACGCTCGAGCATGGACCCGAAATCGCATAATCGACTCCAATGTAATGCCCGGGACTGTCTGTCAGAAGAGTGCTTATTCGTCGTGCCGGCCCTGGTTCGGGTTGCTAGAATCGACAGCTTCCCCTCAGCATCAAGACAAAGCATTCCTTGGCGCAGGCGGCATATTGAGCTCCTTTTCCTTCTTCTTGACCATCTTGTTGTTCCACTCGCGTACTCTCGCAGCGTAGAATTCGCGATGCAAAGCGTATTTGGCGTGAAGTGGATGTTGTTTCGCTAGTGTATCTGCTGCTGCTGTCGTTGGCGCTGCCGCTGTCGACTGTGCTGCTTCTGTTGGAATCGAACTGATCGCAGACGAAGCTAAACCAGACATCGTAGAGGTGACCGTTGAAAACACACTCCCCGCCACCGACATGGCTGTTATCGGTTTGCTCTGTTTGTCCTTATCCGCATCCTTGTCCTTTGCGCTCTCTTTCGCTTTCTGCTTTGCTTCGTATTCGGCCTTGATCTTTGCGATCTCATCCTGAGAGACCTTATCCGGTAATCTTTCTCCTGCAGTCGACGTCGAAGCAGATGCAGGATCGGAGAGCTTCGTCGCAAAGTGACGATCTGCTAAGTGCGCATGGCAGACATAGAGGAAGTCGAGCGTGGGGATGGATTGCGATACAAGCACGTGCGGTGAACTCTTGTAGCAGACGAAGCACGATTTGGGCGTACCGGCTTGTCGATGGATGTAGACGTTCGTGGGCTTGCCGTCGGCTGTGGTGGCGGCCATGTTGACGGTGATCGATGATGATGTTAGGATCGGATGTCAAGGTGCAAGACTGTGTATGGATAGCGGGTCAAGGTGGAGAGAAGAGTCGAAGACAACGTGGTCAATCGAGTGCGGGGTTGCAGCCAAATCGAGAGGATCGGCTTCCCGATCTGGATTGGAAGGGAGTCCCGAAAAATAAAATTTCCGGAAGAAAAATGAAAAAAAGGGTGCAGCGGCTGAGCAGTGTGAGTGTGGAGAGCAGCAATCCAAGCAAAGAAGCGGCAGCAGAGGAGTCAAGTCGAGGAATTCTTCGTCGGCATCTAAAAACTTAGCTTTTTCTTCGCATCTTTCCTTCCAGTTGAATTCTTTCGTCGCCACCACCAACCACCACCTTCTCTTCTGTTCATTCGCAATCTTTGAAGCAGCCTGCTTGACATTCGTTTCGACACAAAGCTTTTCCGTGGACATTGCAGCTACTGGGCTAGATCACGGCCGATCTGCTCGCCACCATCTCTTTTGAGCGAAGACATCTTGCACCAGCTTCATTCATTGAGCTACGACTTCGCATCTCCAGGCTCTCATTCGCAATCGCTGCAGCACACTCTTTCCGAACGACCACGCTCTTTGCTTTTCACCGTCTCGTCAGGCCAGCCACACTAGGCAGCCCATAGAACCCCTGCAATCATGGGTGTTCCCGCTCTTTTCAGATGGCTTTCCAAAAAGTATCCTCGCATCGTCTCATCGGTACAGGAGGAAGACCCAAAAACCGCCCCCGGTCCAGATGGATCCGAGATCACACTTCCACTCGACACTTCGACACCGAATCCCAACGGTGAAGAGTTTGACTGTTTATATCTAGATATGAATGGTATCGTACATCCATGTACGCATCCAGAAGGAAAACCTGCTCCAGAGACCGAAGAGGAGATGATGGTCGAGGTCTTTGCCTACACAGAACGCGTCGTCAACATGGTTCGTCCACGACGTCTCCTCATGATGGCCATCGACGGTGTCGCTCCACGTGCAAAGATGAACCAGCAGCGATCGCGTCGTTTCCGTGCTGCCAAAGAGGCACGCGAAAAGCACGAAGAGAAAGAAGCCGCTCTCGCCGAATGGAAGGCTAAAGGTCTTCCCGTCACCGACGACGCGCTCGAATCCAAAAAGGCGTGGGACTCGAACGCCATTACTCCCGGCACTCCCTTCATGGACCTCTTGGCTGCCTCATTACGCTTCTGGGTAGCGCAAAAGATCAACACCGACCCGGGCTGGAAAGACGTCCAAGTCATCATCTCGGACGCCAGCGTTCCCGGTGAAGGTGAACACAAGATCATGGAGCACATCCGTCGTCAGCGATCCCACCCCGAACACGACCCCAACACCAAGCACGTCATCTATGGTCTCGACGCCGATCTCATCATGCTCTCCCTCGCCACCCACGAACCCCATTTCAAAGTGCTCCGTGAGGACGTCTTTGCCAACGACAACAAGCCCAAGACTTGCAACCTCTGTGGTCAGCCAGGTCACTTTGCTGCAAGCTGCACGGGAGCTGCCAAGAAGAAGTCGGGCGAACACGACGAAATTGCACCTACGCCACCGGAGAAGAAACCTTTCATCTTTTTGGACGTTGCTACTCTGCGAGAGTACCTCGAAGTCGAGCTCAATATTCCCCAACTGCCATTCGCGTTCGACCTCGAACGCGCCATCGACGACTGGGTTTTCCTCATCTTCTTTGTCGGTAACGATTTCTTGCCTCACCTGCCCTCGCTCGAGATCAGAGACGGCGCCATCGACACGCTCCTTCGCATCTGGAAGAAGGAGCTCCCAGCTATGGGCGGCTACCTCACCACCCACGGTCGCGTCGAACTCGGCCGTGCACAGCTCATCCTCAACGGTCTCGCCTCCGAAGAAGACGACATCTTCCGTCGCAGAAAGGAAGACGAGGATCGACGCGAGAACAACAAGAAGCGTCGCGAGGAGATGCAGAAACGTCGAGAGAAGGAGCTCGACGAGGGCAACTTTGGCAACGGCTCCATGGTTCAAGTCATGACCAAGAAGAGACCTGCACACGAGACCGAAAAGCCCGCCTTCAACGGTGTTTCGGCACAGGACGCGCGTGAGCAGGCCAACAGCAAGAACAAGTCGTACGATCCACGCAAGAAGACGGTCGTGCTTGGAGGCGATAACAACCAGGTTGTAAGGGATCGCAATGCTGCAAGGCAAGCGAATATGGATGCTGCCGAGGCGCTCAAGGCTGAACTCATGGGTGGTAGTGACACCAAAGAGCCAGAGGCTGACGCCGAGCCTCCGGTCAAGAAAGTCAAGACGGAGACAGGCGCCGAGGCAGTCGCACCAGCTGCTGAGGAAGAGGAGAACGGCGAGGCAACCACGGCCGATGCTGACGCCACAGCAGAGCCAGCCAAAGAGGGAGCTGACGGCGACGAAGATGCTGCCGCAAGGGCGGAGGAGCAGAACGGCAACGGTGAAGCTGACGACGACGCTGCTGACGACGACGAAGAAAACGACGACGAGGGCAACGAAGACGTCGACCCCGTCACCACCGTCAAGAAGCGCAAAGTCAACGCAGACGGCACCGTCGACTACGAAGACACTGTCAAGATGTGGGAGCCCGGCTACCGCGAGCGTTACTACAAGGAAAAATTCGGCGTCGATCTTTCCGACACCGACTTCCGCCGACAAGTCGTCAAGTCGTACATCGAAGGTCTCTGCTGGGTTCTCGCTTACTACTACCAAGGCGTGCCCTCATGGCAATGGTACTACCCCTTCCACTTCTCACCCTTCGCCGCCGACTTTGAAGACCTCGAGTCGCTCGACATCAAATTCGAACTCGGTTCGCCGTTCAAGCCCTTCGAGCAGCTCATGGGCGTCCTGCCCGCCGACTCGCGTGCTTCCATCCCCTCAGCATTCCACCCTCTCATGACCGAATCCGACTCCGAAATCATCGATTTCTACCCGAGCGAATTCGAGATCGACATGAACGGCAAAAAGATGGCGTGGCAGGGTGTCGCCTTGCTCCCCTTCATCGACGAAAAGCGCCTTCTGGACGCACTCAAGGAAAAATACCCCCTCCTCAGCGAAGACGAAGTCCGCCGCAACGGTTTCGGCAACAACACTCTTTTCGTCGGCAACGAATCTCGTCTCTACGACTTTTTATGCGAAGAGATCTACGCCAAGAAGCCAGCGACGGACGACGGCAAACCCAAACCCGTCCCCGTCAACCCGGCTCTCAGCGGCGGCATTACGGGATACGTCAAACCCGACCCAGTCTGCGTTCCCGGTTCCACCTTCAACTCGCCGCTCACCAGCCAGGATCTGCACGACATCCACAACGATCGTTCGATTTCGGTGCTGTACGATTTCCCGGAGCAGAAGACGCCTCATCGATCGGTGCTTTTGAAGGGGTTGAAGCTGCCGAAGCGTGTGCTGTCGGCGGCTGAGATCGATTGGGTCAAGAGGGGGAGTCCTGAACGAGGTCGTGGTAGAGGCAGGGGTGGTCATGGAGGTCCGGGACGAGATTTCCATCGCAACCATAATCAGCAGCATCAGAACGGTGGATACGGTGAGAATGGTGGTCATTCCAATTACCGTGGTAACAATGGCGGCGGCGGTCATGGATCGTACAACGGTAGCGGTGGAGGAGGAGGAGGCTACGGCAGCCACGGTGGGTACCAGCAGGACTACCAGCCCTACAACGGCGGCGGCGGTGGGTACGGCGGCTACGGCGGCTACGGCAGCGGCTACGGCGGCAGCGGTGCAGGCTACGCCCCCGCTGGCGGGTATGGCGGCTACGGCGGCGCTGGCGGAGGATACGGTTCTGCTCCACCCGCCGCAGCCTCCTCCGCCTATTCTGCTGGCGCTGGCTACGACCCCTACGCAGGCTACGGCGGTGGCGGATACGGAGGCTACGGCGCAGCCTACCCGCCCGCAGCAGGACCGAAACGAGACGACCGGTACGCGGCGTACACCCAACCGCCTTCGCACGTCGGCGGCGGCGGTGGTGGACGGGGGGGACGACACGCCAACCCTCCTCCGCCAGCGCAAGGGTATGCCGGGTTGCCTAGTCTCGGTGGCGGTCCTCCTGCGGCTGCGGCACCGGCTCCAGCTCCTTATGGAGGGTATGGCGCGGCTGCCCCCCCTGCCGCTGCTTACGGAGGTTACGGCGGCGGTGGATACGGTGGCTACGGAGGAGCGTACGGCGGTGCTCCTCCTCCTCCTCAACGAGGCGGTAGAGGCGGTGGTCGCGGTGGTCGTGGCGGCCGCGGCGGCAGCGGAGGTAACCCTGCTTCCTACGGCGGACACGGTGGTGCCTACGGCTCATTCTACTAACCTCTTTTCTCACTCATGCGATCTATACTCGACTCTCTCTTTCCTATTCACATGCAATTTCGGAAAAATTCACAAACATCACAATCCAACATCTTACCATCCAGCTCGAGAATGCTTGCCGGTGAAATGTATCTCTACACTCTCTACACTCTGATGCAGCTCGTCTTGCACGGAAGCGTGACCTCGATGTACGCGGGTGGGGGTTTTCTGCGGATCCTAAACGTGTGACTTTTGTTGAGCGGTGTTTGGTTTGGCGCTGGAGGAAGAGGAGCGGGTGGAGGAGAGGAGGTGCTTACGCTGGGAAGGACGCAGCTGCTCCTTCTCCTCTCCTCCTCCGCGCTTCTCTCTGCCACCTCCTCGTCGTCGTCGCCGTCATCGCTAAACACCGACCTGATAGCGCTCGTTGAGGGGCAGTCGAGCCAGTCGCCCAGCGTGTAATTGGGCAGCCTCGTCAAGCGCGGTAGAGTAGCAGACGATCGTGGGCTGACGCCTTCATCCGCGCTCTCTGGCCAGTACTTTGACTCGAACTCTGAAGCGGTGGGGAATGCTGCAACGCCGTCGTCAAAGCTGCTGGAGGAGGAGGAGGGAAAGTGATCGTCCCAGTTCCAGCACCATTCGAAGGTCGACGCACGGATCACCAAGCGAGACGGTTGGGAAGCGAAGAGCTTGCGCTTTGGAGGTGAAGAGCTTGAGCTTGCGGTTTCGCTTCCGACTGTTGATCGTGTGCTCTGGGTTCGACGTAAGCTTCCGGCGCTACCGGTGGAACACGAAGACGCCGTCAAAGTCGACGAGGAGCCGCACCAAGACCCTGAACTGCCCGACGAGCGAGACGAACGCGAAGGAGCACGCTCAAGGTCCAACCCCACCCGCGACTCCGATTCCGCGATCACGTTCGCAGAGGGAGAGGTGGTCCGCGATTCGCCGCGCTTCGAAAACACCCCCTGCAACCGTTTCAGCGACGTCGACCTGCTCAGCAGAGTTCCGCTTGTCGATTCGACCATGTTGTGCTTTTTTCCGTCTGACCTGTATATCTTCTCTTGTATGTGACCTTTTTTCGGACTTGAAACCGTGTCTGTTCCGTGTGTGATCTGTCCTGCCGCGGCAGGTGTAGTAGTCTGCTGAGGAAGGCGAGCGACGATGCAAAAGGGGTTGTAGAACGGTGACAGGTGGGGACAAAGAAGACACCCAACGCTCAGCGAAGGCTCCAGAATTCCCGGCTTACTATATATCCTTTCCGAACCTGCTCAGCGAAGCATTGAGGTCAAATTGTGCAAGCATCGAAAGAACCGCGGGGAGTAAAATCGTGTCCTCGGCACCACTCCAAAAGCACCCCTCTCGAACGCTTGAACGCCGGTGTGCGCGCATCTCTACTACAGCTGCACCGGAGAAACCTACAAACAGAACCGTTTCTCTCGCTGATACTCTACCACTTCCCGTTTTACACACGCCCTCCCCGATCCCGTTGGCAGCAGCAGCGAGAAAGTTTTCCAATGTTATGCAACGGAACCAGGGGAGAACAATGCAACCACCACCCCGCGCGCGCGCGCGATCACGGAATCGTTTCTCTCTGGGACCCCTTACGCGGGCTCGAAAACCGGGCAAAAGATGAGAAAATCGAATCGCCTCAGTTTTACCACCGCTCGGTCTGCTACAACCAAACGCCCTCAGCTAAACTTTAGCGCTATTCTTTTATCCGATATCAAAAGACGAGGCAAGCCCCTCCTCCCCGCACATGGCTATCCCGTGTCAACATTAACCCACGCCAGAGCCGAATTGTTTTTGTATTCGCCAATTCGACGCGGGGAGGAGCCACGAGCCGGCGATTTCAAATTTTTGTATTCGCAGCGCGTGGCGGGGGCGCGCGCAGATTCTGACAGCTCGCCTACGACCCACACACACACACACACACACTCATGCAGAACACGCATCGGCGACCCTTGAGAACTTTATTGCTTGGCGGACCAGCTACGACGACATCTCTGCAAGCCTCTCCGTCAGCTTCTTGACAAACAGCTCTTGCAACCCGAGCTTCACGCGCACCGTGTGGAAGAGTCGTTTCTCCAACGCGATCAACGTCGCCCAATCCTCTCGGTGCTCTAGGAACACCTGGGTCAAGGATCGTCCGATCAGCTCTTCGGCAGTCTCTAGCGCTTCGGTCGATGAGCTGCCGAGGATGTGCTCGTACGCAAACCTAGCATACGTAGTAAAAGCCGCGAACTGCGCCACCTCTTTCCGACGCATCCGCATCTTGGATTCGGCTTTTTGGCGGTTCTTGCGCATTTCTTTTGTCTCGCCTGGAAACACCATCGAGGTGTGGGTGGATGAGCTAGGATCGTCTTCGGCCATCAGCAAAGTTGCAAAGTCGAGGTGCTCCTGCTGGTCTTGCGCAGAGAAGTCGGTCGAGAATTGCCGTCGGCAGTGCTTGTAAGCTCCCTGAAGAGAGGTTACCACCTCGTTGAGGACGTTTCGCTGCAGCTTGGTGCGGTGGTGGTGCACTGCGATCTTGGCCGGTGACGTCCTACTCTCCACGATCGTCTCTTCGGTGCTCTCTCCAGCCATTTCGCTGCCCGGAAGGCCGGCTGAGACGGATATGCGCGGTGAGGAAAAGGTGGAGCTCGTAGGCGTGTACAGCCCAAGTGAAAACTCGGACATCGTTGGCGTCGGTGTTGGAGAGGTATCGAACGGAACCTGAAGGTCATTCGAGTCAAATAGTCCAGCAAGAGGACTTCTAAGCGAAGAACCAGTCCTGCTCCTTGAGCCCAGTGAAGCCATTCGCCTCTCTTTGATGGTGACCGCCTCACCGACTTCGTGTTGGAACACGCTTGTCAGAGCAGGGGCAGGTGGCCGAGAGCGTCGGCATGGCATCGAGTTGAACTTCGATTGCCCGACCAGTCTAGGAGATGACGGCACAGAGTGCTGCTGTTGTGCGGTCGGAGACTGGGGTCGGGCGACCGACATCATACGGACTCGATCTACCAAGGTCGAGGACGGGCCGGGAAGACTGCCGACGGTCGATGACCTTCTTCGGCCGCTCACCGACATGCTGCGGCAGGAAGGTGCAGGCGAATAGCCGAGGAAGTGTTGCGATGACGTCGAAGCGGTACTTGCGATCGAAGGGTTGCGATAAGGCTCGTAACGAGAGCACGTCGCTACCGTCGCCGGTGGTACCCACGTGTTGATTCCGTTGTTCAAAAAGGACCAATCATCCGAGACTGGCATGGATTGCTGCAGATAAGCATCAGCATTTACCGAGGCTTGGACTGGTAAGTCTACCGGAGCAGCATCTGGATCTAGCCACCCCGGAGCGGGAACGACGACGTGCGAAGGCACGGACGCGACCGACGAAGTGGTCCGGGTAAGCGCAGCAGAGCAGACACAGCTGGAAGATGCGCCGTTGTTGCTTGCATCTGTCGCTGATGCCCAGGATAGACTCGCATCATTATTCATCTTGGGAGATGCGATGCTTTGAGTCCCAGGCATGCTGGTGAAATCGAAAGCGCTTGCTAAACCCTGTCCGTTCTCCTGTTCCTTGAAAGAGTAAGTGCATCCTCCGTCTCGTGATGATCGCTTGGCTTGAGGAACTTCCGCGAGTGTGATTGGCTGCATCAAAGCGTCCAGCTGGCTTATTGTGAAGGATGAAGGGGCGTCCGGGATAGCAGGCGTGGAGGCAGTAGAGCACGCAGTCTGAGCCACTACCGCTTCGCCTATGGACGAGCACACCGATCCGAATGCACGCGCGCTTGATGGTGAGTGAACGAGACTAGGTGTCGGCAACGAATCTTGAGGAGAGACGGGAAACGCATTGCCACACCCTGCAATGGCGCCACTTGTCGTTTGCAAGTCTAGGTCGATGTTCATCGCGAGAAGGGGTGAGTCGAACTCAGCAGATGCTCCTGCACCTGCACTCCACAAATCGCCCAATCCCTGATCCTGAGAAGCCCAGTTGCCAAGGAGCTGTGTAGCGATGTTGTCATTCTTGAGGTCGCTAGGGCGGTTTTGGTTAAGGTCGATTCCATAGTTGGTGGTTGCTTGAAAAGGTGCTGTGGTGTTGCCTATCGAGGGCGCCGTAAATCCTTGATTTGTGGACCAAATCCATTCGCCTACGCCATTTGTCGCGTGATTGGAGAGAAATGCCGGTTGCGCATGTGACGGCTGCACGTCAACTTTAGCTGGTGTCACATTAGTGCCGCACTGGCAGACGTGACCACAAGTCGTCTGCATTTTGTGCCTTTTCTTGCTTGTCACTGCTGCGTGTCGTTCTTTTTTCTTGCTGTCACTGCGAGAGCGAAAGAATCCTCGAAAGGTGATGAGGAAGTGGGTAGAGCGGAACTGGAGATGTGGGAAGTAGCAATCATGCGAGACTCAAGAGAGGAGGGCTACTTATTTATGGTATGGTCACCAAAAAAAAGATCTTGGCGGATATGTCAAGAACCTCAAGCGAACACTCGGCTAGAGCCACGCGGGCGAAAGAACCCGAATTCCGCACGTCTTGTGGCTGGCCCCCCTTGGTCACACAATGCGAAAACGCATGGACGCGAGTGAGATTTTCAACCCGCCAGGAAAAGAGTGTGGCTTCAACTAAGCGCCACTTACAAGCGCTCTTCCTCGCGCTTTGCAACAAGTATGTCAGAATGCGGAGGTGATAGTCCAAATGGATCGGCATAAACCAACTCATGGCCCGCTTCGTGTCGCATACCCAAACATCACAACTCCGACGATTGCGAATGGAGATCTGATTTCGACACAGGCGTGGCAAATCTCCAAATTCAACCGGAAGGAGAGTCTTCGGCCTGGTGTAAGGAGAGGAGCTGGGGATCAAGCAAGCTGAACTTGCGATTCATGTGGTAAGCGGGTAGGCAGGGTTCGAGATTGCAGCGAGTCTGCACTTGCCACTTGCGGCAATGCCTCGTCTCCGCTCTTCAGGAAGAAACTTTTGAAGGGGCATGGGACCGGATGAGGTGAGTGGCGCTTCTAATGCATCAGGATCCTTCTACTGTGGAGTCGTTGAAGCTTGAGCTTGAGTTTGAGCTTGAGACTGGTGGGAACTGGCGTCTGGAGATGAGCGCGGTTTTGGACGCATTGAGGCTGGAAAATAGAAGCCAAACTGGCTTGCAGCCCTGCGGAAGCATGAATGCGTATCAAGGATCCATGCAGCATTCGATGAAGCTCTTTGTGCTTTTTCAAAGCCAGCTACAGCTGCGTGGAAGCACAAAGATAGTCCAGCATAGGCAAAGGAGACAGCGCAGCTCAGCTCTGTGACACATGTTTCTTGCAGGGTTAATTTCAACGCTCTCTTTTCCTTTTTTTCGAGGTGATTTTTTTTTCTTCGGTGAGTTTTCCATTTTTGCAGCACAACCTTCAGTTTTTCACCCGCGGTCGCTCTTTCAATCTCACTCGTAGTTCCGTGCTGAGCCTCACTACTATCGCTGCCTTGTATGCGACCTGGACTCTCAACTATCTCAAGCCTCGATTGGATAAGTTTCGACTCAGATATCGGCTTTACGCCGCTTGCAGAAACCGACATGTAAAGTCAGCACCAACTTCTCAGCTCTGGGTTCCAATTTTTCATTTCCTCGATTCCAAATTCCTCCCAATGGACCGGTGCCGGCGGAATCTAGCCCAGCTATGAATCATCATCTCCCCTTACAATGGTCTCAGCCATGTGGTCCTGTCTCGGTCAAGTTGGAGCATCATTAGCTCATCACGAGGATCGAAAGTCAAGGCGCGTGTGAGACTGACCGGTGGACAAGAGTATGGTCGACTGGCGTACTATACTGTAAGTTGCTGCTGTACTGTGTAGTCCGAGATGACCGGCCGGGTCTAAGCGAGCTTCTATTGGACGATCCATCCACGGGACGTCTCGCATACGTCTGCACAGTCTCATTAATGGATCCTACTGTAGTTTGTCGGTGAGATGCGCAAATGCCGGACAATCAAGAGTGGTAACTTAGTGCACGTCTGACGACGAGATCGAAAATGGTCCAACTAGTTATAACGTTCTTGCTGCTTCCGGAAGGTGTCCTTAGTTTGAGTTCGCAAAACCATGCTTCGAAATGCAAGTGAAGCTAATCGGTGAGCGTACCACTGTATCGTTCACCGATTGCATATTGTACGCATAAAAAAGCGATGCGATGCCAAGCGCTGCAGCTCAATGCATGCAACACATCATGACTAAAGTGTGTACAGTAACCCGTGTGCGATTTCCAACGCAATTGAAACCTTCTATTTCTGGCATGAATGATGCCAATCTGCGTGGCTGCCGGGCCGAAGACTCGACCTCAAACATGACGTAGCTTCCTATGGACAGCGTGTCCGTGGCGCCAAAAGGAACCGGACCGAGGAGTCTTTGTTCGTTCATGCTGTTTGTGTACGCCAATGCTCTTGCCTAACTGAAAATCTGATTCGTAGGCTGAGTCTTACTGCCATTCGTGTGTCGATCGAGGCATACAGACACTCTCAGACTCACTCAACTCTACGAACGTGGTGACACTTCGGTCGATCAACCAGGGCGGCTATAGACCATGCTGCACAGAAATCAATTTATGCAAATCCCGTTCTTCCAAGGGCATACAGTACAGTAGGTAGACTGCAGACACTTCGTCTCACGAAAACTCAGCTCATTGTTCCAAAGGAGGCGAAGAAGACGATCGCTTGGCATTCAAATTGCTTCCAACGGAGTCGGATGGTCAATGAGAGGATGCGCGAGTGAGCGTTCGAAGCTCCGACGCTGCTGACATGAGGGTGTCACAGGCGTGTCAGAGGTGTGATGTTTGCAAAGAGGGCGTATACAGTATGTCAAAAAATACTCGGCCAAATTCTTTTTTTGTGCTTTTTCTCTTTTTTTCTCCTCTTTTTTTTTTTCTTGCCCCCTGTAATTACGAACGAGGTTCCCCTTGGCAATCACAAAGACCCTTTGATCCTGAGCCTACGCCCCGCACTCCCCCGCTGTCTGGCTGCGGATCCACCCCCGAGCTCTCTATGTAAACCGCAATTTGTCTGGGCCTTCTTACTCTGGTGTCAGATCCTCGACTCGTTCGCCGAACAGGCCGAGCATGCCGAACATTGCGGAATCTCAGGTGTGACCACATCTGGTGCAAGTGCAAAACAAAACCCCTCGAGCTTCGAGAAAGATCTACATTACGCAATGCACGAATCGTCAGGGTCCTAGCTCGCTAAGACCTGTGACGTGCAGTCGGATCGCATGGTCACGCTGCTTTGAAGGACGAATGCGGAAGCGGAAACTTCGTTCCGAGTACCGTCTTGTTCACTGGTAGCGTCGTAGAGATCGTTCGATCAAGAACCAGAACCGACGGAAGTGGGGGGCAGACTGTGCAGCAGATACATCGGAACGCTCTTGGCCGAGAACTGGCATCAGTGTGAAAGAAGAGAGCAGGAAGACAAGAGAAAAGAGAACGTACCTCGTCGTAACGTATAGGAGATGCGCGCAAAGCGGAGCTCAGAACAGTCACTTCACGAACCACGCTGCTTTATCTGCCTGTCATTGGTCGCTGCCTCTCAAGCTGATCTTCATCTGCAGCACAGGCCGACGAACAATGGTGGTTTAGGGGCTTCGAGATGCAGTTGAACTCTATGACTAACCGCGGCGACTGCACGTCTGTCAACCCGAGGAAAAACAGACATCTGGTGGAGGAGCCAAGATCTGCCCTGCGCTATCGTCTGATCAGTGTTTTGCCTTGGCATCTCCTCGAGAGTGACCAAGGCTCTCGATGAGTTTAGGATTGCTTACATACAATATTTGGCTCCTTGCCAGAACGGAAAGAGAAAGGTGATTCAAGATGGAGCAGCTTTTGCCGTAAGTCTCTCTGCAGAAACCTTAATTTATGCGTCTCCAGCATCGTCCTCATTGTTCTGTCGCATACACAGTGATGACACAGCCCACTGGCAAACCCCGATTCTCAATTGTAGGGAGAACAATGAACCAAAATAATGGGGAAGGAAGAAGCCAAGAATGAAACGCACCGGCGGAGGTGGAAGTTTGATTAGACAATGGTTTCGAAAAGTTTCATCCTTGGAGAGACAACAATGACGAGCGATCTCTCCTCCTCTTGGCGCGGATCTTTGTGGGCAGTCGGGTGGCGGTCAGACAATGGGAGCCTTTGGCTCATTGAATGCAAAGCTTGAAGAATCGTACCACAGTTTACCAATCGTACCACAATTTATCCTTGGAAGCTTCTCATTGTGCTTGGCTTGCTTCTCTGCATTTAGCATGTCGAATAGAAAAGATTGATCAACGGAAACTCGGAAAGCGGTCTACACACCCACACATCGGTCAACTGAGCGAACCACGATGACACCACAAGCTCGCAAAGTGTGACGTGCAGTTAATGTCGATCGCCACCGAACGCTTGGGTCGCTCGCTTAAGCGTACAGTGCAGATCTTGGTCGATCATGAAAACCATGTGGTGTTTTTTTTTATTTTACAGAAGAAAAAATTCTTTGAGAAATGTCGTGGTGATGAAAGTGGCGCTTTCCTGCATAATGGTGTCTCTGGCTTCGACGCAAGAGCAATGGCTGATCGTGCAACCATTTGTCCAAGACACTTTCGCGTGCTTTGCCAAGCTTTTTCGGTCAATTGTTTGGTCGCTTTCCGCGGAACAATAGCGATGTCTTGCCAACGTCCTCGCGATCGAAGTCCTCCCTCTCATCCTGTATGACATCGCTCGAAAGAGGCAACTACTGCATCGTTCTCACCACCTTTGACCTCAGAAGACGATACCGTATCTCTTCACAAACCACCATCTCTCCTTCGCACCTGATTCGGCAAATCGGAGCAATCGGACTCGGCGATCACTGCACGAGTGGGGATGCAAGGTGAGATCAAGTTTGAACTCAACCTTTCCCCCCGTCCAGCTGCTGCTTCACACATGCTTCCTGCTGCTCGCATTCGACTTAGCTTCATCCCTTCTCCACGGAGCTGTAAATCCGTTATCTTTCCCTGTCAAGCGGTTTCGCTTCCAGCAAAATGGGGTTTAAGGTCCGACGGTTGAGGCGATCGCCGTTAATTAACTTTTCACCTCCAACATGAATTGTTTCTGAGTCGCTCTCGTTCTCACCCTTTTTTTCTCTGGTGTGGCTGAAACCGAAAGCTTGAGCTAAAGCATCAGCCACGCTCTGGTTCCATGTGCTCGCTCGGTCACTCACCACCTTTTTGGACCTCCGACTTTTCAAATCCACTCTCTCGTTTCGTCGGAAGGTGAAAATGCCAAGCCTTCGGAGTTTCAATCGTTTATTTTGGTGGTGTGCAGCGGGAAAAAAGTTCCGTTCCTCTTTCTGCTCGACCAAGAACGGAAGCGAGTCCTCAAAAACGGTGGGAAGCAGAACGATATTTTTTGGAGCATTCCATCCGTCCCGTTCGAAGAAGTGAGAAGGGGTGGCTTGGTGGAAGCTTCGATGCGTTAAATGAAACCAGAGTGACAGACAGACACTTTTTTCTTTTCTTTTCTGCGTTCTGACACCAAAAAAACCTTGGAAGCTTGCTGGCCGTCAAAGGTTACTCTACGGGTCCGGACGTAATTAAACGGCGCTCAAAGGGTGTGCTGAACGTGATCAGTCCCAATATACGGTGAGGAATACACAAAGCATGAGCATCAAGGGGCCTCAGAAGTGAAGCGAATTCCATTCGTCAATGCTCGAAAAAGGGTGAAAAGAAAAAGAAAAAGAAAAAGAAAAGAAAAATGACCAGAAAACGTTGGAAATTGCAAGAAAATGGGCAAAATTGCGACTTTTTTCTCGAAAAAGAAAAGCGCTTTTTTTCTTCGCTCCACGACAGATCACCGGCGAGGGATGTCAAGCTCGCTTTCTCTGCCTAACCAAATCTCTTTGCGTGATGAGTGCTTCGAGGGATTAGGGAAGAGATGTTTTGTGACGAACCAGTATCAAATCGCGATGGGATTCGCAGGTGAAGATCCACGAGCAAGGAGACGAAGTGAATCTCACAGCGCTGTAAGGCCGGGATCGCAGCAAAGACCGGTCACGCGAGGCATCCGCCCCTCTTCGGGTAACTCACCGATCGACATCGAGCTAATAATCCCCTCGCCATACTTTGTAAGATTGTAGAACTAGCTTTGTTCATCGTTCAGCATCAGCGGCAGTGCGGAAGCAACGACATCTACCAGGAACGCGCCTCGCCGACAGTGCGGAGGCCCAGTGAGCCACTTCAGTCAGGCATCGCCATGAAGCCGCGAGAGCTTTCTCTGTTCGCCTCATCACGCGACGTTGGGCAGACGTGCTCCTCGACCGTATCCTGAGCAGTCCCCGGATACATCATGGCGTTTCTCTTCGCATTGACAGCCTGAACGTCGTTCGCTTCAACGCTCTTCTCCTTCACGGCCATCGCGAGGGATCTTGTCGTGCCGCCACCTCCGCACTTCGTCTAGATAACTCAGCTGAGAGAAATGCGACCCAGCCTCGTCCCCATCTTCAACTCAGGCTACCAACCCATGATATCGTGTTGTTCCCCAGCTTTCGTTTCAGCCTGCTCTTTCAGAGCCCTCCTGAAAGACGGTTATGTGGTTTGACGAATTGGTGTCGTTCGCCTCATCGCCTGCCTTCTCCTCACTTGTACTCTAGATGGCGCACACCAGCCTTATCACATCGCATACCGTGCATCACCCTCGTCGGTTTGGCATAGTTCGCTTCACCTGGACACCTGTCTTGACATCGACATCTCAGCGATCGTTCTATGCACGCCAAACCCGCAGCCGCAGTCTCACACCACACGTATCATCAAGCAAAACAATCCATTACAACACCATCACGCACCACCTATCACCACCTATCACTCACCCACCGACTACCCCCACGATACTTAAACCTCAACAAACGCCCTCGCCAACTCCACCACATCTCCCACACCCACATTCTTCACCTCGACCGCCGTCCCCGCGCCCACAAACGCCACCTGCCCCCTCTCCAACCTCTTGCCTTCCACCTCCACCGCCCCCTCCAACACCAGCACCACACTCGGCCCATCCACAGCCTCCCACCTCGCCTCGCCCCACACCTTCATCGTGACCACGCTAAACTCTTCGATCGGCGGATCGTACAGCCACGCCTCCACGTCTCCCTCCACCTTGCCCCACTTGACCGGCTCCAACCTGCCCCTACCCTTGCCGGATTGGTACGTACACATCTCGACCAGCGTCTCGACGTCTCGGAGCTTGGGCGTGAGGCCGGCGCGGACGACGTTGTCCGACGAAGCCATGCACTCGAGGATCTCGCCTTCGAGGTAGGCGTGCGGTTCGTTGGCTTGCAAGAAGAGCGCTTGGCCCGGGTTGAGGGTGGCGATGTTGAGTAGGAACGTGCAAAAGATGCCCACGTCCTTGGGGAACTCGTCCGCTAGCTTGAGGACCAGCTTCCTTTCCTCCTCCGGAACGCCTTGGACCTCACCCTTCCCGAACCGAGTGGCGAGCTTCTCAGCCAACGCCTCGTACTTTTCGCGCGGACTATTCATCAACCTCCCAAACACCTTTTTCAAAACCCTCTTCACCTCCTCCTCACCTTTTACCTCGCGCGCCTCCTTCAACTCTGCCTCATCCAATCCCACCAGCTCCGCGAACTCCTCCACGCTCTCCACAAACTCCAAAATCTCTCCCAACGGCCTGAACCCGCAGAACCCACGGAAGCTCGTCAACGCAATCGCCATCTCCGGCTTGTGATTCGGATCCCTGTACACCTCGGGCCTCTCCTCATGGAGCTTCTTGCCCAAGCTCTTATCCGGGTGCGCTTGGATGCTCAGCGCCTTACCCACGCTCAGCACTTTGAACAGGAACGGCAGACATCCCGGCTTCTCATCGCTAAACTTGGCGATGACTTTTCCGCCGATCAGTTCGGGACGCGCTGCAAGGTAGGTCGAGAGCGCTTCGTCGGAGGAAGCGATCCGAGAGGGTAGAGATGGGTGGGTACCCATCCACAGCTCGGCGTAGGGCTTGTCGTTCTTGGGTGTAAAGTTGAGCTCGCGCGTCGCAGCAGCGAACTGGGCTACGCGGGAAGAAGAGGCGCCGTGAATCCCCCAATCGTACGACTGGACGCCGGGCACGAGCTGCAGCACCTTGTCCGACTGAGTTGACGTGGTTGACATTGTGGCGGTGTTGTCTCGTGTGCAAAGATGGTGTGCGATAGATCCGATCCGAGTACTGGCCATAACCGTTTTCGATGGTTCAACGGCGAGCCTCAATGGTGGTGGTGATGAAGAACGAAAGGCGGAAAAGTTGTTCTCCCCACGTGTGTTGCTCTCACTCCCGCGGTTTGAGGAATCCCGAAGACCCCGTGCACGCACAAAAGAATCAAAATTTATAAGCCCGACCGACGTTCGCTCTAAGCCGATCTTCGCACTAAAAATCCTTTAGCGCCAACCTCACCATTGTACACGTTTAGTCTGTAGCCACTCAGCTTATCTCAATGACTAGCTACATGTGAAAGATGCTACCGCCTGATGGTTACCGGATCACAAATCTTCCGGTGTCAGAGAGAGGCGGAAATACCAAGACTGCGACTGCGTTGCGCTTCGCAACCACCCAAACCTCGGACAATAAGGATCGGCAAATTTCAGACACCGCGCCCCGAGGCGACCGACGTGCATGTAAGCCACTTCTTATTGGTCGTGCCTCCCAACTCGAAGTCACACACTGCGGATTCAAATCGACCATCGATACATCGCACACCATACAGAGATTACACGCGCTACATGCTTTCGAGCTCGTAAAGCTACACCATGTCGAGGGGCCCCGTCAAGCGTGGCGTTGGGAGGCAGTCAGAGGCGAAAGCTCACCGTACCGCTGCGGTGGATGTCGCTGACGCATGGGCGTAGTCCGACGTCCGCTCGTGCTTCCACCTTCGACGGACGATGCGGCCCCCGTCTCGCTTTCCACCGTCGTAGCCCTACGCTGTCGCGCGCGTCGACCTGTGGGCTGCGATCCACCGATCTCAGCCTCTTCGCTGGTGCCCGCGTGGCGCAGGTCAGAAGGCGTCGGGCTGGGCGGCGTCATGGGCTCTTCCATCTCCTCAGTGATTGGAGGCGACGGCGTGGGAGGGACAGGTCGAGGTCGATTCGCCTGGCCACGAGTGATCATCTCGCTGATCTTCATCTTTCGAACTTCCATGTACCGCTCGCCTTCCTCGTTCTCGAGCAACTGAATCTCCTCCTTGTCTTCGATCACGTTCGAGCCTGGACGCTCGGGAGGGTTGAGAATCGCATCGTCTTGAAGCCCTCGGTATCGATCGTACTGCTGAACCCACGTGCAACGCACTGCCAGGTAGAGCGAGAATGTGGCGCTCCCACCGAGCAATGGCGACAGAGCAAGCAGCGCAACA
Source organism: Sporisorium iseilematis-ciliati (assembly GCA_001748505.1). Classification (NCBI taxonomy): domain Eukaryota; kingdom Fungi; phylum Basidiomycota; class Ustilaginomycetes; order Ustilaginales; family Ustilaginaceae; genus Sporisorium; species Sporisorium iseilematis-ciliati. The sequence continues at coordinate 21,992 of MJEU01000077.1, read as the reverse complement.
ACCGCACGCGCCTGAGTCTCGACCAGCTTACGATCGGCTCTGTCGAGTCGAAGCGACGTCGGCAGCGGGAAGTGACGCATGTCGCCAACGCCATCGTCCTCGTCCTCGTCTGAGTCGTCACCAGGCCTCTTCGCGCTCGGGCTCGCCACAGCCACGTTCCACAGCCATACGCCGCTCTCGAGGAGCACGTAGATCGACGCGCTGATGGCAACGCATACGTGGTCCGAGCTGATCGAACTCTGTGCCGGGTGTCGCAAAAACGTCGTCGGGAAGAGCCTCGTGAGCGTGCGCCAAGCTCCGTGTACGATAGAAGAGTTGCTCTTTACCTCGAAGAAGCAGGCCAAAGTAAGCCACAGTCGCAGCACGATGCTAACGAAACCTAGTCCGAGATAGTACATCTTGGTGTCCCTCCAGAGAGGCACACGAGGCTGGCTACGAGACAGCATCTTGAGCAAAATCTGTGTTGTGCTGAGGTCCGGCGTCCCCCGAGTATAGTCGGCGCGTGTGGGGCGACGCTTGGGGGTCAAAGGCGGCATCTTGTGGTAGTCGGGGTAGAGCGAGATGAGCAGAGGAAACACGTGCATGACCATGACCTTTGTGAAGCTGTTGGGATGCTGCAGCACCGACGAGGGACCAGCCGAGACAAAGAGAGGCATGCCGACCTTCTCTGGGATACAATGTTGCATGGTTCGAGCGATCCTGTCCATGAGCGTGGGTTGAGGTGGCAAGGGCACTTTGCGCACTGTCAAGGAGGTCGAAAACAGTCGGACATTTGGATCAGGCGACCGACGGGGAGTTGGCGGCATGTCGTCCAACGGCATTCCAGCTGGCGGTTCATCTTCTGGAGGCAAGGCAACAGACACACGGTATTCTCCTGCCTCTCGCTCGTTTTCGTGATGCGGCCAGATCTCGGGAGGCGAGTCGGGAGAGTCCGTCTCGAGCGGCACAATGGCGCGACGCTTGGCCTTGAAGACGGTATCGCAGCGTGCAGCAAGCAAGTCCATGACGTCGAGACGGTAGATGACGGCCAGATTGAAGAGGTTGAAGGCAAAGCTGATGGCCACGAGCTGACCAAGCGCCATGACGGTCCAGACATGAGGGAAGCGAAGACGTTCAGCCTCGTGTCGAAGGAAGAGAGCCCATGCGCCGACGGTGATGATGCAGATCTCGCTGCTCCACCACCACGACGCAGAGTCTTTGATGACTTCCATCCAAGCTTCCTTGAAGAGGCTGAGCGAGCCTAGCCACTGTGAGATGCGAAGAATACGCAGATGAAGGGCTGGCACAAGCAGGGCTGGACGCGAAAGATCGAAAGGCGGCGGAGTCGGCGGCAGCGGATAGGATGCAAGATGGCAGCGTTCGAGGTAGGCCAAGTACGAATGACGCAGGAAGGTGAGCATATAGTACCAAGTGGAGGCTAGACTGAGGACGGCGAGGAGCATGAAGATGCACTTGGCATGATAAGCATGGTCTTTGAAAGCCCACGTAGCCACACTGATCAGCCTTTCGGCGACAGGTGTGTCGGTCTCGAACTTCTTGGGCTTGCTTCCGATGCGGAAGAGATCGTCGTGAGCTTCGTGCACGTCGTTTTCGCCACCAGCGTGGAGTCGCACCAGACCGAGCTCGCCGTATTCGCGTGGAGCCATCTTGAGTTGACGATATCGCCTGGTTGCGATTCTGATGACGCGGTAGGCGAGGTAGAGATTGATGCAGAGGTAGACGACGAGGATGAGAAAGTTGGGTTCGAAGAGCGAGTTGAGGAGCGAGAAGAGGCTCGGATCGTGAGGCGACATGGTGCCGAAGGCTGCAGCGGATGGGCCAGCAGAGTCGCGTTCGACGACCAGCGACGAGTTCATGATGGTGGTAGCGGCGATGAATGCGTTCTTGGAGTTTTGGTGTGCGCTCGGACTGAGCCGTGACGGTCCTTGTCGACTGAGCCAACTTGCTGGTGCTGCGATGCTGCGCTTCTTACGCCGGATTGCTTGAGCTGAGTCACGCGATACGATGTGATGTTGCTCTGTTGCTAAGCCAGCCACGGATGTGACGATCACCAGCCTGATCGCAGCGTTGTCAGGTGAATGATTCAGCCTCAGCTCTCAGTCGAGCAGCTTTCCTCGGGAGAATCGCCTTAGTTTCCCACGCACGGATCACCGCGAGCAACAGAGACTTTCAGCGTGCTTCCGAGAGAAGCTCTTTTCGAGATCACAGTGCAGATGCTCCGCTTGACGAGTGCATCGCTTGGTCGACAGCGTCGTTGGGACGGAAGCGATACGATCGAGCCAAGTGGATGTATGCGAAGGATTCTTTGAGGCGTGAGAAGAAAGCCAACTTTCAAAAGGACCCTGAAACTCATCTTCTTTCAGCTTGCTTGAACCCTGCGCAGCAGCCATTTCTCGGAAACCGGGCCCACTTTGCAGCCTGGTGCTTTTCACTTTTTGAGTGGCTTCGCTCCACTTCTTCCTCTTGCCTGCTCGTATCAAAAGTCACCTCCTCTCTCACCACATCAGGCACATATCAAGATGGAGTCAATATCACTACCACCAACACTTCCCGAACCACTGCAACAAGTCCACCTCGCGCACTTCTCCAAACTCGACCCCGAAACCCAATCTTCCGCTATCATCCGTCGTATCATCTCGGCATCACAACTTCCTTTCTCTACTTCCTCCGGAGCTTCTTCGCAAGAAGTCGCAGATGCCGACGCCGAACGTGCCAAGCTCGACTTTGCATTCCTCGACCCCACCAAGCTGTGCTCGAAACAGCATATTCTGAGCGCAGTCACACAAGCGGCGGTAGTCTGTGCTCGCTCTTGGGACGCTGAAACGCAAACATTCAGGGAAGGCGAAGGCAGCATCGGCGGGATGAAGAGCAAAACCCCTCATTCTGAGATTATCTACATGCTCAACCCTGGCAATAATGTAAGTTTTTTCCCTCTTTCTCTCCTCTTCACAGACAACGTTGAACTTTCAACTCACAAAGCCTTGCCTTTCGCAACACACAGGTCGGCGAATCACTAAAACGCTTCGGCCTATCCCCGAAATCCACCTCTCTACTCCTGGTCAAGTTCACCCCACCCTCCGCGGACCCCAGCACCATCCTACAAAGCATGACAGACCTCGTCTCACCATCCAACCTCACAACCCCGCCATCAACGACATCAATAGACATCGATCAAGCGATCCGCTACAACACCTACTCCACCGCAAGCACATCGGTCACAGACTGGAAAGACCTCAACAAGTTCTATAAGCTATCCATCCCTTCTCAGCTTCTTTCCAGCGAGGATGAGACATGGCAAAGGGAGTACGAAGAAATCATCTGCACAAGTGTAGCTATGAAGTTGGTCGCTGCTTGAGTGACAATATCACCGCATCAAATCCGGTTTCTCGTATGCGCGCGTTCCCACCCGAGTCCCATTCTCACACAATCTTACGAGACATCCTTTGAGGAAACGATGTGCGAAATGTGTGTATTGCCAAAGAGAAAACAACTTGTCGTCAAGCTTTCACAAGACTGAGAGGCTTATTCCTCAGCAGCCTCGAGCTTGGACTTTTTCAACTGTGACAGTTCGCGTTGTCTTCGGATGAAGCTGTTTTGGTTCAAGAATCGAGACACGCAAGTCAGTACAGCTTGTTACTTTGTCGAGTATGGAAGAAGTCTGATGCGAGGATGCACTTACTCGTCGTATTGGCACTTTTCGTATGTGTGGCTGTGAGGAAGCAGAAGGAGAAGCGAGGTTGGAAAAGTTAAAGGCGATATCAGTATCGAAGCGCCCCAGAGTGCAGATTGGGTTTGTCGAGGATCAAGGGTGCGTGCGTGTGGTGTGTCGTCCGTCTTTCTGATAGTGCCGGTACAATGCAAGTGGAAGCCATTTGCGATGCTCGATCTTGAAGTTGCGAATCGATCCGTGTCGAGCCCTGTTCGGTGCGCTCCCAACCCTTGATACCAACTTGATCCTCGATCCTCCACCTCATCGTCCGGCGCTACTCACCGTTCATCCTCGCACTTCCAGGGAGCATACAGCGTCTGCTTCCTGCACTTGTTGAGTGGGATGAGCAATCTGTTCACCATCAAAAAACACGTTTTCAAACCCTAGGTCAGCATTACCCTTGTCTTTCGAACTCCCTCCATCTCCAGCTCCAGCGAGAGACTCACGCAGAGCACTGATCGCGGTACCCAAGGGGCAACCTGGCGGCGTTCGCCTCTTCGACGGATGCTGTGTGTGCGTCGGCCATCGTTGTGATCGTCTTTGCTTGTGGGGTACGGGTGATGGTGTGGAGAGTGTTGGAAATTGGCGACCAAATTTAGGAAGCTTCGTAGTCTGTGCCTTGCTTGGTGCGCCGCCGCCCGTCACGTGTGAAATTTGCCGTACGTGAGAACCGTGCGGGTGCTGCGCTCTAACAAGCCGGAAAAAATCCGATGACGCACGGCGAGGGCGGCAGCGGAAAGAGCCGTTTTCGACACGGGGCCGTGGAAGAAAAGAGACAGCCTCGAGCTCCACACACACAGAGCGGCTCAAATCGGGCCAAAATCATCAGCACAACACTTTCCTCCTCCTCGTCGTCATCATCACCTCTCTCCCTACAATCACTACCTTCACACCTTCGCCCGTCATGCTACGAACACTAATCAGGCGCGCACACGTCCACAAGCCCGGGTTCCGATTCCCCGATCGCAAAGCCCCCAAAGGTACGCCCCCTACCCTCCTTTCTCCCCCCCTCTCTTTCCCTTTACACTGACCAATCCTTTCTCCCTCCTCTCCGCAGAAGCACACACACCACACCCGCACCCAGCAGCACCCTCGTCGATCGTCTCGAGCTTCGACCACTTCCAGAAAGTCTTCGCTTCCGGTCCCCACTTCCACCCCGAGAAGCTCCAACAGTCACCACCAGCAGCCAAGAGCGACAGCGGATTGTTGGGAGGCGTCGACATGAACGATCGCGACGTAGCCGAAGACGTCCATCTGTTGCCCGAGAGGTTCTGGCGTACCCCTGCTTTGGTGTTTAGTGAGGCCGAGATGGAGGCTGTTATGGTAAGCTTTTTGCCGCCTTTTCTCATGTTCAGCCGAGCGCAATGCTGACGACTTCCTTTCGGAAACACAGACCGGAGGCGCACCCTAGAACCATCTCTCACACAGTTACACGCAATACAACGTTCTTCGCATTCATCGCGCACGATTCACCTCGATTGCCTGCTCGCTCAGACTCTTCAACCTCCTCCTCAGCCGCTCCAACTCGCTCCCCTTGGTCCCCTTGGTCTTGCTCGGCCACGTACACCTCCCCGACAAGTGAATCATCTCGTTCACCGCCAACCACACCTCCCACGCCCCGCAGCCCATGTGCCCGTCTTTGCCGCGACCCATCTTCTTCTTGCGCCACAGCAGCCGTCGGATGAACTTGATCGAATCGTGCTTGGCCAGCGTCTGCATGGTGTGCAGCTCCCAGTGGTGCAGCTTGTGCAGAACCGCGGCTCGTTGGGCACAGTGTTGACCGGCGAAGAAGACGAACGTCGGTCGACCGCGGTGGTCGGGAGTGCCCTGTTCGACCCAGGTCTCGCCGTCGCTGGAGCGGTCGCTCGAGGTGTCGCTGGCGTCCGAGTCGCTGCTCGAGTCCGAGTCGTCGGTGTCCGAGTCGTCGTCCTGCTTTTTGAGCGGCGAAAGCCATTCCTGATTATAGCGCTCGCCGTGGAGCGTGATCTTGAACTGCGCCTTTTGCGACTTGCGATGGCAAACGCCACATCCGTTCTTGGCCAGCGTCCCGTACTGATCCAGCTCGTCGCTGAACAGCGCCTCCACCTCCATCCTCGGATACTGCAGCAGGTACCATTTGAACTGCCTGCGCATCGACACGCTTCCGACACTCTCCTCGATCGAACGCATGCGCGATCGGAGCGCCGCGCGAGTCCGCTCCAGCCGCTCGCGATCCGACTGGCAGAGCAACGACCACGTGACCAACACCCGAGCAGCAGCCCACTCCACCCAGTCCAGACACAGCTCGTCGAGCCCTTTGCGCGATCCTCCTCCCAAGCCGTGGGCTGCGAGGATCGATGAAGAGGACGAAGCTGCTGCGGCATGCTCGGAAATGGGAACGAGTCGGATACGCCCGTCCTTGTCGCGGTCGAAGCGTCCCTTGGCCGAGAGATCGCGGGTCTGAGATCGCGATGTAGTGGCTACGTACGGCGAGGCCTCTTCTTCGTCTTCGGGCCCAAATCCTTCATCGTACTCCACCTGGTCGTCCGCTACGATGAAGTCTTGAGAGTCTTCGCTGCTGCTGCTGCTGCTGCTGCTATCGCTGTCACTATCATCGCTGTCGGAATCGCTCGAATCGCTATCACTAGACACGGTCGCTGCTCGTTGATTCTGCCCGACAAGTTTGCGTTGTGTCGTTGCTGCTTGTTGCTCCTCCTCTTCACCATCAGATCCCGGGCTGACACTCCCTCCGCGCTCCTGCAATGCCTTCTTGCGCGCCTGAGCAAACGCAGCCAGCTTGTTCCTGTACTCCTCCTTATGCCTCGCTCCGGTTGACCGCACAAAGGCGTCCTCGTTGAGGTCGGAGCGAAGGTTCTTGGTGTCGTCGCCCTTCTTCTTGCTCTTGGGTTCCGAGTCGCTGTCGACGCTGCGTGCGCGCTTTTTGCTCTCTTTGTTGGAATTTTTGAATGTGACCTCTCGGTCCTTTGCTTTCTCCTTTCCTTTGCCCTTGTCTTCAGAGCTCTCCTTTCCCTTGCTGGTCTGAGGTTGAGTAGCTGATGTGGTTGCTCGCGGAGTAGAGCTCCTCGACCGGTAACCCGACGACCCTTGAGCGATCCTATCCCCATACGTCGGAGACTGCTTGATCCTCTGCCTCTGTCGAGATGGTGCAGGCGTACCGTTCCGCAGCCTATCTTCCTGATCCGACACATCGTCGAAAAACAGCGGCCTCTGACTAGGGGAACTCGCGTCGTTGCTCCCCGAAAACATGTCCTCCAGCCCATCCTCACCTGGTTGGGACGAAGCGATCTGCGAAGGCGCTTCCAACAGCGCGGCGGCACGTGCGACGTTCGGCTCCGCAGAGCGGTTTGCGCTGTGAACGGCGTCGTCGAAGATCGCTTTCGCTGCCTTTGCTTGACGTGCAAGCGACGATTCGCGAGACGTTTGCTTGTCCTTGCTCGAAGCTGCTGAGGTACTCGCCTCGTTGCTCTTTTTGCTCCTCTTGCTTTTGCTCTTACTAGCCCTGGGTCGGACAGCAACGACGTACGACGCGTCCCCTCCACCCTCCTCCTCCTCCCTCAAATCCTCTTCCGCCAAATAGAACGGCTCCGCATCCACCGGTTCGTGGTCCACATGCCACACCAGCGAGTCTCTGTACTCCTTATGCTTTCCCCTTTCGCGCAACGCCTTCTTACTCTTGGGCCTGACAAACATCAACGCGTCCTCCTTCGACTTTGGCTCGGGCATCGGTGGCAGTTCGACCCAACATTCCGTCTGCGGTAGCTGGTCTACGCTCCACACTTCCAGCTGCTCGACATCTTTGGTGGCCGGGAGATCGTCTTCCGGTTCGACTTTGACGCCTCTCGTCAGCTTCCGCTTCTTGTTGGTCGCCTTCTTGGAGGGTGAGGTGGGAGGCGCGACGGAAGCGGAACGGGTACGACTACGTGTAGAGCGCGAAGAAGTTGGTTTGGAGGAGGAGGAAGCGGCAGAAGTCGGTGTGGTGACCTTTTGCTTCTTCTTTGGCGGCATGGTGAGAGCTGAACCCCCTCGGTCTCGCTTTGAAAGCGCTTGTGATGACGGTATGAAATGAAGCGGGAGCGTTGGTGCGGGAAAGCATACAAAAGACAAAGCTTGAGAAAGAGCGAAGCACTCAACCCGATTTTATCAGATCGGCGATCTTGTGCGTCTTGCCCAGCTAGTGGTCTAGACGTATCCAGCGCAAGTGGCTGTCGAGGTCGAGGACTTAGCTCAGGAGAGATGAAGTTCCGGTCCAGGCCAAGGCGGAACCGGATACAGAGGCAGCCAGTTTGCCATTTTGCCACCCCACACTCGCTTAGCAGCGCTCTTTTTTTGGCTGCAGCGTCACCAGAACGGCGTTCAAGCCATTGGCGAAAGGACCGATTGTAATCGCAGTTGTGCACACCGGTTGGTGGCTTTGCCGTTGGCAAGCGCAATGCCAAGCGTCCTCACCGCTAGCACCTCCGTGTTCACACTGTGTCTGAAGGCCGAGTAAGAGCCTGTGCACCCTGTCAGAACAGTCGCCCGGCCCTCGGGCAGGTAGCCAACCCTGTGCCTCAGACTGCACTCCTCTTCGGGCGTCACGCAATGCCTAAGGAGGGAAAAAGGATAAAAGAAGCGCCGTTTTCATCCCCCAAAGTTCGTCTCTTGCTTTCTTGGGCGAGCTGGGTGTATGCGTCTCCCCTGCCGAGGTGGATGCATGCCCACTCGCCCCCCTCCTCTCCCTCCTCATCCTGCACTCCTCTCTCTCTACCTACACACACACACATACGGGCTCACCTCTGTCGAGCTCCCGTCTCTTGTAAGTGCTTCGGATCATTTTTCCCTCTTTCTGTCAAGAGTAGGACATTCGCACTGACCTGTTTCTGACCCCTTTTTGTCTTTCAGTCAGAAGGCAAGGGTTTCATTCCTTTGCTTAGTGGCCGGCTCTTTGGGGCCGTGCCATCGCGCGTGCCAGCGTAGGACGTGCACCTTTCTGAGGTGCGCGTCAAAGTGCAACTGACGCACAGACACTTTTGAAACATGAAACGTGGAGAAGCAACACAACCTTCCTGCTTGACCACCAACAACACACCACCACACTCCAATGAGCTACCCACACGGGTCATCCTCCACGCCACCACCCTACGCGGCTGGTGGCTCCTCCTTCGCCACCTCGCACCTCGGCGCAACCCGTTCGCGGACGCTCCTCTTCCTCTCCTACCGCGACTCTGCCGGCCCCTCGTCTTCCTCCTCGTCTCGCCGGACGCCCGCGCCGTACACCGACGACCCTCTCGGCTCCTCCTCTCTCAACCACGCTGACGAAGCCGAGTCAGCCGGCCTGCTCCCCCGCCCGAGTCTTCACGACCACATCGCCCTCCCCATCGACTCGGACGCCTCGGCACTGCCGCCGAGATGGCTCGACATCAGCTCCACCGTCGACGACGTGCTCGCCTCCATCCGGCCGCGCATGGACGCGCTCTCGCGCCTGCACGAACGGCACCTCCGACCGGGGTTCACCGACAAGTCGTCCGAAGAGAGGCAGATCGAGAGCCTCGCACTGGAGATCACCAAGGATTTCCGGCGGTGTTCGCGTCTCGTCGCCGGGTTGGCGAGCTACACCCAGGGCTTGATACGAGACGCGAGGAGCTCGAATACGGACGTTACGGTGCGGCAGATCGCGCTGGCGCAGAACGTCCAGACGGCGCTGGCGACGCGGGTGCAGGATCTGAGCGGCGCGTTTCGCAAGCAGCAGACGCTGTACCTGAAGAGGATGAAAGGTATGGAGGTGAGAGATCGGGATATACGCGCCGCGAGAGGCCTAGCGCCACCAGCGACGGGGAAGGGAAAGGAATCCGCGGAAGCAGCAGCCGGCTCGTTTAGGGACAGCGAACTCGCCGTACGCGAAGACATCGAACTTTCGAAAGCCTCGTTACTCTCGTCCACATCCCAGTCGAACCTCCTGCTGTTCGACCAGGAGTCGTCGCAGCAAGACGTAGAGATCGCACAACGCAGCAGAGAGATCGACGAGATAGCAAAGTCGATCCAGGAGCTAGCGACGCTCTTCGGAGACCTGCAGAACCTCGTCATCGACCAAGGGACGATGCTGGATCGCATAGATTACAATGTGGAGCTGATGAGCAGGGAGATGAAGGGAGCGGTGGAGGAGCTGACGACGGCAACGAGGTACCAGAGACGGAGTGGGCGGAGACAGTGTATCCTGTTCCTGTGTCTGCTCATCGCGCTGCTGGTGGCGGTGATCGTCGTCAAGCCGTTTTGGAGGGTTTTCACTTCTCCCGCGCCACCGGATACACAGTCGAGGTAAATACCAGATTGACATCTTCACATCGCATCAGTGTCTGTGTGGCTATACATCGTGAAGCACCTCCCGATCCGCAGCAACGACATCCGCCGCCTCATCCGCTTCTTGATCAGCGTGTCGATCCGGCTGCGCTACATCGCTCGGTTCGGCCGGATTCGCGCTCGTCGAGCCCACCTCTTTGACCACTTCCGCCGTACCTTCCAACATCACCTGTTCGATCTGCGCCTGATCCAAGCCCGCCGGATCCACCCCCACCTTGACCTCTTCCTTCTTACCCCCCAACTTCTCTTTGACCAGATCGACCTCGTGCTGCAACCCATCCTTCAGATGCTGGTACGCCTGCGCAGCGGACGACTGCATCGCTTTCAACGGCACCTGGTCGAACGCGTGCCTTCCCGGCTCGGCGGCATTGGCTTCGTGCGTCGCGTTCTCGCCGTGCGCGGCGACGGGGTGAGCCTTGTTCTTGTTGAGCGCCCATTCGAGCGTTTGCACGCTCGGAGGGAACTTGGAAAACTCGTTGATGTCCCGCGGGAACTCGGCACAGTTGAAATCCCAGCCTTTCCTCCACCTCGCCTTCTCGCAGGCTTGGAGCGTCCAGTCGGAGCCGTAGGTGAGCGGGGTGTAGCGCACAAACCCGGCCAAGACGACAACACCAACAGCGATCATAGCAACGAGCCGGAATCGAGGTCGAAGGGTCGACGTCGAAAAATCGAATACCACCGCCAGTAGCAGGATGGAGAAGTAAAGCGCCGGCAAATAGTGATGCAAGAACAGCTGCCTGTTCATCAAAAAGAACGGCAGATAGTGCAGACCCCATCCAAGAGCCAAAAAGCCACAGGTCTGGTCGTAAAATCGAACGCGACTGTCTTTGAGATCGCCAAACCCTCGTTGCGCTCGAAGCATCAGCAAGCCCCTAGCTCCCAGGTAGGAAAGGATGGAGAGGAAGGCACCCCACCAAACGATCGGATTGCCGATGAGGTAGATCTGACGGTGGTCTTTGGTCCAAAAGTTGATCCCGCGTTTGAGCATCGGCCAGGTTTGAGGTCGCGAATCGTAAGCGTGCCTATCTGTCAAGCCGGCGTTGGTCTCCCACATGACGTTTTGCAATTCCCAGAATCGATCCAGGAACGAAGGACGGCGGTAGTTGACCATATCCACCTGCGCCTTGGGATCAGCAGGGTTGACGAGGAGAGGATGGGTGTTGGTCTCGACGTACCACAGCGAGTTGGGCATGGTGGGGTTCTTGTTGCACGTCACTTCTTGCTGGCCGAAACCCCAGTCTGGGAGCGTGACTTTGTGGGAGAAGAGGTAGCAGCCGGTGAGCGTGTGTCGGAGTCGGAAGTGAGTCCTCAGGGAGCGGACACGTGTAGAGGAAGCGCGATCCGACTTGTCACCGGCAACAATCTCGACGTGGAAGTTGTCGTTAGCATCACCGCCAAATCCTTCAAAACCGTAAGCAGTCACCTCGTTCTGGTAGTCGCTCTCGGTGACGGGGGGACGGTTGGTGTCGTGACTGTGAAGACGCTTGTCGGTGTTCTTGTGGATGAGACGGATCTCCATGCCGTGAGTGAGGTATCGGATGGGCTCCTGGTGGAAACGCGTAACTTCATCTTCGGGTCGAATGGGGTGCCCCTTGTCATCCAACTTGGGCGCCGGATCTTCGGGGCCGGGAGCCTTGACGACGAGCCAGTCGTTGTTGTCATCCGAGTGCGGGTAGAGCGTGATCTGCTGCTGCATACTTCCGGTGGGGTAGGTGGCAGTGTGGGAATGAAGATAGCCACCCTGAGTGTTGAGATGCTTGATGCTGACGGTGGATCCCAACGCGACATCGGCATAGGTGTCGGCCATACCATGGCCGTGCAGCGTGTGTTGGAAAGCGCTGCTCATGAACGGATCACCTTCACCGCTGCGGTGTAGCAAGCCGAGATGAATGGCAAAAGTCAAGAGGTAGACGAGGATGGGGAAGCCAATCAAGCAGATAGCCCGAGCGCAAAAGTGGCGCGCAACCGTACGCACAGGCTGACGAACGTCTCCGAGATGCTCCCACAGCTGAGCGATGACCGACACGCCAATGGTGGCAATAGTAAAGAGACCGACCCATTTGGAACTGGCGACCGCACCCAAACTGAGACCAGTGAGCGAAAGCAGCGCCCACCACTTGATGGAGAAAGGAGCGCGCTTCTCCTCGTTGCAGAAAGCGACCCAAAAGTAGATGGTGAGAGCGGTGAAAAAGACGAGGATCGAGTCGAGGAGAATGAGACGGCTCTGTGCAGTGAGCGCGTTGTCGAAAAGCACGAAAAAGGCACCAAGTGTAGCTGTCGAAGCACGTAGAGACAGACCACGGAGAGTAAGGTAGGCGAGAGGCACGGTAGCAACACCAAGAATGGCATTGAGACCGCGCATCATGACATAGGGCACCGGCGTGTCTTTGCCATGAAGATACTCGCGGCCAATATCCTTGAAATCGAAATCGCCGTTGAAGCCGCCCAACCAAGCAGCGAGCGTGATGAGTAGTTTTGCCAAAGGAGGGTGGACATCCATAAAGAATCGACCTTGAATGTACTTTGATGCAAATCCTCCAAAATGCACTTCGTCAAAGACGACACTCGACGGCTGCCCTAGCTTGCGCATGCGAACGAGGAGTGCGACTACGACGAGTGCGGCGATAATTCGATGCTCCTTTTTGGAGATGACATTGGTGGCAGCAGCAGAAGCGCCTGGTTGCGCACCGATACCGAGACCGAGACCGGTACTATGTGATGGGGTGGCAGGTGACTGCGTGTGGAGCTTTCCGGTCTTGCCTCGAATAGCGTCGCTGCTGGAGTTGAGACTAGCGCCCGAGTTGTAGAGCGATGGCTTTTCGTTTGGTGCTTGAGCATCGTGGGGCTGCCTGGAGCGCATGCTACCCTCAGTATAGCCTAGTGAAGCCATGGTGGCGAAATGTTAGCGCGTAGCTGAGCTCGATCCGATGGACTTTGAATGAGTCTTGCTGTCGCTAGAAGGGAGAGCTGATGGGAGTGCCGAATGCTGACTGAGTTGGTCTCGTCAGGTGTCGGGTGTTGCCGAGTTGAACTGAGCCTGAACGTGCCAGCGTTGTGCTCGATCGCGATGACAAAGAGAGTGATGGAGTGTAGAAGCAAAGTAAAGTGGTTGCTCGGTCGTCCCGAGAAGGATGGTGTGCAGACAGAGAGAGAGAAAGAGAAAGAGAGAGAGCAGAAAGCTTGAATCGGCCAAGTGTGAGTGTTGCTTCGCTTTTGCGTTGGCGCGTGCGGTGATGCCGAGCTGAGAAGAAATCCCACTTTTTTCCTGGCAGCACAGCACCGCCTTGGCTCGCAGAACTCAGTGACTGCACGTCGACCGCGTGCCGCTTGCTTTGCCAGCCAGCGCGGCCGATTTTTCGAGGTTGTTACGCCGTCCCGACTAGCGCACTACCACCAAAAAATCGACTGGCTGTCATCACGGCTTGTCCGAATGCAAAGTCAGCATTGACTCTTCGGCGAACCCGAGTCTTGGGGCTTCGGGTGACAACAGATTCGCACGCTGACGAGAAGAGCGTTGTTTGATCGAATGAGCCATTGAGAGTCGTATCGATTTCTCGAGGGCGAGGCATTCGGCTAAGCCGACGGTGACCAAGCAACAGTGCAACAGCGAGAAAGCGCAAAAGCCGAGGCAGCGCACACAGCGTCATTTTTGAAAATCAATTCACTGCTCGGCTCCTGCACGGCGGTTGTTGTGTTGTTTGAGTTCGAGGAGAGAGAAGAGAGAGAGAAAGATCGGCGTTGAGCATGTGAAATGCAGCCAGCGTAGACGCACTCTTTTGTCTCACACTCCGCTCTGATTCTGATGAATGTGCAAGTGCATCGAAAGTACGCCTCGTGGGATTGGGATTGTGATTGACAGCCACCTTTTCATTTCGCATCCTCACCGTACACTTCTTTCTTCCTTCTTCTCCCCCACCTAGCTTATCCAACCGCTGCCCTGCAGATTGCACGGACCGAGTCGCAGCAAACTCACTCCATCATACGATTTTGCATTCGGGTCAAGACAGCATCGATCAGCTGAAACGGTCCTGCACCTGGGCATATACACACTTGACCTCGACCCATTGCTCCAGACAGCCTTCAGCCCACTTGCGACCATGCCCAACTCCTACCAGCGCTCAACACGCGCAGAGGCTTCATCCTCATCCACTTCATCTGGCAGCAATGGCGGGGCTGCATCCTCCTCCTCCAAGTCCCCACGCAGTGAAGGTCTCCTGATCGATGGCAACATAATCAACCACGATACTGCAGCTGTCACGGCCATTTCCGACTTGTTGCGCAGTAACGATCCCATCAGCAGGCCCTCTTCCGCAGCAAGCATGCGAATTCGCGTCGACAGGCCTTCCGCAGAATCCATCAGTGGTCGCGCTCTCTACACACACGTACCCACCGGCTTCGAGGAAGATCCGCTCTTACATCCCGAAGACTCCGATGACTACACCACAAACGGCCCATCTTCCTCCAAATCACAACGCGGCTACGGTAACGGCAATGGCAAAGCGCCCCATGTCCACCGCCGATCAACACAAGACAGCATCGCAACAACCTTCGCACGCAGAGGTGGTGCACCTCCTTACTCCCGACCCACGCTCTACTCCCGCGCCCGACTCTTCGTGACACAAACCACCGCCAACGCCCTCTCCTCCGGCTTCTTGCTCCTCGTCATCATTTGGGCTTTATCCGTACGACTTCTCGCCGCCATCCCCAAATTCTTCGCTCCCACTGTCAAAGAACAAAAGGACTGGGATGATCCGAAGCGATGGAACAAGGAGAAACTCGTCAAAGACGTTCGCTACTACGCTGCCAGCTGCGGGTTCGAGATCATCAACGAGACGGTCGAGACTCAAGACGGCTACTATCTGCGCATGAACCGCATCATTGATCCTCAGACGACGCACAAGAAGCATTCGGACGGCAAAGGCGGGTTCCCCGTGTTGATCATGCACGGGTTGTTTCAGTCCAGCGGCTCCTTTGTGACGAGCGAGGAGAGGTCGTTGGCGTTTTGGTTGGCGAGGCATGGTGGGTATCAGGTGTTTTTGGGCAACAATAGGGGGGTGTTCGATATGGGGCATCGCACGTATAAACGTAGCGATCCGAGGTTTTGGGATTACAACATCCGCGAACTCGCCATCTACGACTTGCCCGCGATGATCGACTACATCTGCAAAGACACGGGCTACGACCGCATCGCCTACATCGGCCACTCACAGGGCAACGGTACCATGTTCATCTCGCTCTCCAAGGGCATGGTTCCCGAGCTCGGTCAAAAGTTGACGTACTTTGGAGCGCTAGCACCCGCCGTTTACGCCGGACCTTTGACCTCCTGTTTCCCCTTCACCACTCTCGGCCAGCTCGAATGGGCCAAATGGAAACGCTTCTTTGGCGTGCTCGACTTCATCCCTCTCATGAAGATCTCCTATTACTGGACCCCCGCCTACCCCTACGCGCTGCTGGGCTATCAGATGTTCGCCTTCCTCTTCGCCTGGACCGACGCCAACTGGCTTCTTCGACGCAAGGCCAAAATGTTCCGTTTCACCCCGCAACCCGTTTCTTCAGCAAGCATCTACTGGTGGGCAGGCAAAGACGGTTTTGCGTCGCGTGGATGCGTTTTAGACCCGTCGTTGGATCAGTGGTGGGATGAGAATTTCCCCCCGCTGTCGATCTTCAGCGGAGGCATGGATTTCTTGGTTCTCACAGATCCGCTGATCGAGAGGATCGAGCAGAGGGAGAAGAACGTCAAGCTGTTGAGGTTCAAGAGACAGGATGAGGCGGAACATTGCGATCACTTTTGGGCGGCCGATGCGGTAGAGTGGTGCTTTGAGGACATTTTGGAGGATATCGAGAGGACCAGGACCAGGTATCCCGAAGAACTTGAAGGGGAGGACAGGCAGAAGCACAAGCCGCAAAGTGAGCTGGTTGATGTTTAGAAGGCGTTGTAATACATAGACTTGGACGGTTTCTCAAATTCAAAAGCGACGATCGTGTGCGTGTGTGAAAGGTCTCATTCATGAGCTGGCAGAGGCACAAACAAGACTCTATCATTGGGTTTTGGTCGTTGCATTGCTTGCTAGCGCTAGTCATTTCTACATCCTAACCACCACTAATCAGAATCGCTATCGCTATCGCTATCACTACTCTCCTCCTCCTCTTCGTCCTCATCCGTCCCACTCTCCTCGTCATCATCCTCCTCTTGCCTGGCAGGCTTGACCTTCTGCCCCTTCATCAACGCCATCTGCCCCGCCAGACTGTCCTCCTCGGGCTCACTGATCTCATCCTCCTCCTCGGCCTCCAGCACGCTCGCATCCTCCACTTTCAACTTCACCATCCTCGACGCATCCGAGCCCAGGTACGAATCGCTCTTGAGCAGCGCCTGGAACGTGTACAGTCCTGCCTGCGGAGGTGCTTGGAACTGGACCGAGTACGTTCTCACTTGATCGGGACCGATATCCGACACCTTGGTCGGCTGAACGATCACCCGGTCGAGTTTCTGGTCTCCAATCATGACCCACCACGACGGCTTGCGTTCGTCCCAGAAATACGGGGCGCGGGCGAACCCAATCGGCTGCTTGCCTTCATCCTTTTCTCCACTGTCCTTCTTGTCGTCCGACTCCTCGTCCGGTCGAACGCTGCTCTCCTCATCCATACGTTTAGCATCCAACCTCTTCCCGTCTCTCAGCAGACTCCCATCCTTCTTAGGCGGCAACAGCCTCAGCTTCACTACAAACTGAACAATCGCTCCCGTCGTCACCAACCTCTCACCCGACACTTTGAAAAACGCATCGACCAGCTCCAGCCTCGGCCACGTACTCGTCACTGCAACCATCTGCTCGTACTCCCGCGGTCCCACACCCGCTCCCGTGAGCACCGCCTTACGCTCCGCGTCCGGAATCTTCCAGAATCCCTGAACACCCAGCTTGGCCAGACTGTTGGACTGCTGCAACTTCTTGACCAGCTCCGGCGTCATGTGCGGCAGCTGAAGCAGTTCGGCAGTCGACAGATCCTGCAGCGGAACAGCTTGAACCAAGCATTGGGTGAACTGCATGAGCAACAAAGTGGTTTCAAGCCAGTTGTGAGCGAGACTGATTGACATCAACCCGTTGATCAGCTGCACAGCTTTCGCTGCGTATCGCAGCTTCTCCTGCTCGATGCGCTTGTCACCGCTGTCGATGCGCAGCGTGTGGGCGTGCAGCAACACCAGCGCTTTGCGGATGGACGCGTTCTTGAACGAGTCGATGAGGTGCCATTCGGGTCCGTATTCGGCCAGCTTTGCGCGGACTCGCTTTTCCAGTTGGGCCAGAGCCGCTTCGTCGCGATGCTTCGGTCCGAGCTTGTCGAGCTTCGCATCGCTGAATTCTTCCGAGATGGCGAGCAGCGCAAAGATCCGAGATGGGTTGGTGTCATCGCGAAGGTGCTGGAAGTAGGTCTGTGCGGTAGTGTTGACGACGCCATCTTTGGTCTTGGATCGTGAGCCGTACCACCATCTCGCGACGAGGAACGGCAGCCCCACACCGAGGACGACGGCGTACATGCCGAGCACGTAGATGTTGTTCTGGCTCTCGATCACCCATCGAGGCAGTGCGATCCCCATCGACATCTCCTGCTTGCCATCGGGGTGACCGTACAGCTCAAAGTTCTTCCGGATCGTCTCATCCGTCAACGCCTTGTACGCTTTGGTGAGCTCGATGTAGTGTCCCTCGACTTCCTCCTTGGTCTGCCCCTCGGCCAGCACCAGCTTGTCCGGATGGAACTTGACCGAGAGCCGCTTGTAATGCTTCTTGATCTCCTTCTCCGTCGCCGACGCAGCGATTCCGAGGATCTGGAACGGATCGTACACCGCATGGCTCGAGTTCGAAGCGGTGTTGAGAATCGTCTGGAAAAGGTACGCGACGACACCCCAACCAGCCAGCACAAAGACGGCCTTGGGGCTGATCTGAGGGTTGAGCAACGAACGCTTCTTAGCTGAACGGATCAGATCGATCTTTTGTCCACGAGCATCCCACGAGCCCTTCTTAGACGAACGAGCGCGAGAAGGTGCAAGGAGAGAGTAGGTGAGAGGCACAAGAACGAGAAGGAGGAAAGTAAGGACAAAGGTGAGGAACTGTCCTCCTTCCTCGTCGTACTTGTATTCGGCCATGGTTGGTGACGGGCCGCAGAGGGTTAGACCGGTGGCGTTGGTTCCAGTCTAGCTGATCTGCTCGTTGGTGATGTTCTTGATGGTGATGGTGAGGAGAGGAGAGGAGAAGCGAGTAACGAAGAATTGAGCCGTGCACTTTGGGTTGCAGTTTTGAGCCTCCGCTGTCAGCTGCTGCTTCTCTCTGGCGTGTCGCTCCTTGCATTTCTTGATGAAATTGGTGAGGTGGAAGGCTGCGAAGTTTGTATTCGACTTTGCATTTCTTCCAAGCTGCTGTCCAAATTCAAAATGCGTGTTTCATTTCACTTTCGGGAATGCATTTCAAAGTCGCCTCCCCATCGGGACTTGGATTGCACGCCGAATCAGCGATTCTTTTGCGTCAGATTGTTAAGGTTTGAGGCTATGGGTTGTATACGCGGCGTTTTTGGCTGGCTGACGCGTCGTGGCTGTTTTTTTGGCCGTGTGAGATCAACACTGACACATGGCTCATGCTGTCGTCACGCTTGTCAATCCATCCTTTTGACCATCATCATCGCCACCTCTGCTCTCATCACAACCGTATCGGCACAGACGGCAAAGAGCATCCTGTATCGAAAGGTCGATAGCACGGCCGATGCGCGGTCCTGTCACGATACCACCACAATGAGCTGCAACTCAACCAACAACGACCAAGACAGCCGCGACCCTGGATCCACTTCCACCGGACTCTCGGCTGTCGACGGAGACGCTACCAGTCTGTTTGAATACATCATCCGCGACAAAGTATGGGGCGCCAACCTCGACCCGCCCGAGTCCGCCAAAAACGTCATCAAGCCGTGGCACGAACGCCTCTCTGCAGAACCCTCCACACAGTCCAACGTCGACGATCAGCTCGCCATCACCGTCCCCTTCACCTGTCCTGTTCGGCTCAAGTCGATTCTCATCAACACGGGCACAGGCGACTTTGCTCCGACACGATGCCGCGCCTTTGTCAACCGTCCCGACGGCATCGATTTTGATGACGTGGATCAAGCCACGTCTGAAGATCACCCCGCTCAACTCTCGCCCCACGCGAGTGCTGCTACGCTCGGCAATGTAGGCAGTGGGAAGGCGCAAGCCGACTTTGCTCTGCTGCAAGGCCAAGAGGGCGTCGTGGAGTATCCCGTCAGCGTAGCGCGCTTCTCTCACACCAACAGCATCACCATCGTTCTGTCGCATTCAAACGCTACCACTCTCTCGCGTTTCTTCTACTTGGGATTCAGAGGTACCGCTCTCGTTCTCAAGAGCGAGCCCGGAGAGCGTCTCAATATCGGTGCTGCCAACTCGGCCGACCGTCCCGTTGACGGGCTGAAAGAGAAGCGCGGTGCCAGTCAGGGGCTTGCAGGTGGAAGCGGCTCAAGATCACGAACTTCTTCTCCACGCTATGTCGTCGGCGACCCGGCGGCGGCACAGCGCATCGCTCAGATTACAGAGGATGCCAACACAACGCCGAGAAGATCGCCGAGGAGAAACCGCATCTCGGGGGCTGCAGACTCGTCTACGGTCAACGACACGGATTCTCCGCACGCCACACCGACGCGTAAACGCAAAGCGAGGCAGGTTGATGACGCTGGAGACGATGACACAGAGACGACGCCTCGCGCTAACCGCAGTCCGGCAAAGACGCGGACTCCGCATACAGCGCCTCCTGTTCGCGAGCGTCCTTCGATTGCCGGTCCGTCAGCTTCGGCTGGTGCCGGGTCGTCGCGTAGCGGGAGAGAGGGATCGCAGGCAGCTGGGAATGATGCAGCTTCGGGTTCGAGCGACCCGACCCGTCGTAGGTCTCTTTCGCAGCCTCCTCCCAACGACGTTTTGCTTCGCCAACTGCACGCTAGCTCCTTGACGCCTTCTGCCAAGTATGCAGCTGCACAGCGTCAGGCGCGGACGCCATCGCAGACAGCTGCTCTTACCACGACTCCGGGACGACGAATTCTCGGCACTCCCAGGCACAACGCTCCCGGATCGGCTTCGGCTCCATCCAACCCATTCACTGGAGCAGCGGCGACATCTTCTTCCTCGTCTCAGCCGCAACAGCAAGGCATGCAGACACCCGCAACCGACAAACGACGAAAGCGCAATGACGCGCTCTTGGCTAGTGCGCAACGCACCCGGGAGAGGAGGTCTGCATCTCGCAAAAGCTTGCTCTGGGGCGGTGTCGGTGGATGGGCAGGTGGAAGGGAAGAGTCGCCCATGGATCTCCTGCGTCGCTTAGCTCGTGCTCCCGGGTTTGTTGCGCCGGATACGCCGTCCGAAGATTCAATCGCTATGCCTCCTCCTGGTGCTCGTCCTGGAAGTTCTAGCACGGCGAGCGCGGCCGATGCGTCCAACTCGCGCACCCGAGCGAGGGACAGCGCGGCGAGTGCTTCAGCGCGCACCTCGATGCTGGTACCCGGTGAATCTGTTCCTGGAGACTTGACCCGCGACAGCAACGTCAGCGATTCGCTCGATGTCGATGATTCTCGTGCGTCTGCGGTGGACAGTCCGGATGATCGGTCGAGATCGCGTCTTTCGGATATGGGGATTCCGCGGCGAGCCTCCGGCGTCGGTCTGGTTCGGGGAGGGATCTTTGCAGCGATGGCTGACCGGCCGAGGGTGTCTCGAGTGTCGAGTGGGTCGCGTGTGTCGTTTGCGAACCAGCTCTCGCCAGCGTCGATGCGGTTCGACGACATGTCGAGTCGCAGGGAAGACGAGCTGGAGCAGAGCCTGCAACGGTACGGCGGGGCAGAGAGCTTCATCTCTGCTTCCGGGATCGATCTGGCCAAGGCGAAAGCGATTCGTAGGTTGGATGATCTGACCCGGCAGAGTTTCTTTAGTGAAGATGGGCATCTGCAGTACGATGATGAGGAAGAGCAGGAGGACGAAGATGGGGAGGAGGTGGATGCGAGAAGGCGAAAGAGTCAAGGGAGGGCGATGTCGGAACCGCTAGAGGGAGATGGATCGGTGTTGTTCTTTGGCCAGGAGGATGTTGCGGCGGAGAGTGAGGAGGAAGAGCAGGTGTCGGACAGTCTCGCGCTCGACGCTGCTGTTGACGATTCGGATGGGCTTGCTCGACGGCTTGCGGCTGAAGATGACGAGCGCGCGCTCAGCGATCTGCGCGATACGTCGGTTAGCGGTGGCGGTGAGGCGGACGACAGCCGGGTATCGCGGGTTTCGTTCGCAGAGCAAGAAGTGTCGTTCCAAGCGGACGACGCGTACTCGTCCGACGACGGTGTTGAGTACGGCTTGTCTGCTCGAGAGATCGAAGAGGATGATTCGGACGGGGATCAGCGGGACGCCTCGGCGCCGCAGCTCGACCTGTTGGATCCGAAAGATCTCAATGCGTTGTTGAAGAGGAGGATCGTCAAGAAGCGCAAGTCGAGGATCTCACCGCATACGGGGGAGCCGGTGCCGCCCTTACCGGCTTCGGTTATGCGGGATATTTTTTCGTCTTTTCTCACCCCTTCTTCCGCGTCCTCTTCCACTTCGCTCCTCTCGTCTTCTTCGTCTTCGACTTCGAAGCGCGCCAAACTCGACAGCACAGTGCTCGACGAGCTGGACGCCGCATGCCACGACTTCTTCGCCGACTTTGCGACCAACCTGCTCGCTCAGGCGAAGACGAGGTCGTCGAAGAGGGAGTCGGTGTTGACGATCACGGAAGCGGATGCGGTGGCGGTGTTGAAGAGGCAGGGGAGGGTGACGCAGAGGCACGATGCGAGCAGCTTGGCGCACAGGATGCTGCCGAGGGAGCTGACGGATCAGATGGAGCTGAGCAGGTGGGCGAAAGCGGGGACGGTGCAGATGACGTTGAGTGGGATGTTG